>JAQIWP010000661.1:0-21820 GCA_034695525.1 Euzetes globulus | reverse complement strand
TTTTCCTTCTTTGAATAAAAGTAAATTATTTGAATACAACAAATTCGCTCGCTACTATTTACTAGCCCCAATATATAAATGAGGCAATGTTATAATAAGTTGGCTTTCTTTTTATCTTTTCTTTTTAACGATGTAATATAGATGTATAAGGTTATTACTAAAAATATATCGTAACTATTTATTAACTTAAATTATATGAGCCTTGATTGAATTTCAATCAAATACATTAGCTTTAAACTAGGCTAACTAAATTAATTTTTACATTTTTGACAATTATCCTGCCAAAAAAATATTTTATGTAGCTGCAAAAGCAATTTTATTGCTTATAAATAGGTGTAATTATTTAAGTTATTATTTTTAACAGAAAAATTAGTTCAACCAGATCAGAGTAAGTTTTCACTTAAGTGATTATTCTGAGTTCTTATAATATTAAATAGGAAAGTGATAGATTTATATATTTATATATTCTAAACACTTTAAATTATTCAAAAGTATTAAGATTTTATCAAGTCAGTCTTATGAACAAACAAAGAATTTAAAAAAGCATTTTCAGGAATACAACTTTTATTTCAAGCAATTATTATTTCAAATAAACATTTAAATATAATCATTCAATTAATTTAAGCAAAATCAATAAACTAACCAAGATTATTTTAGCTATTATTGTAATTTCGGTTTCTTTTTGGAAGAGTCCATAAGAATAGTGAAATTGACTCGAGTACAGCCATAAACTTGTTTGGTCTGATCATTGAAAAATATCATGTCAGCAGAATAATCACCCTAAAACAAACCAAAAACAAACTATTTACTTTTATTTCATTAGAAATGTGATAATTTACCATCATAATAGGAAAGATCCAATAGATGATAGTTTCGTTTGGCAGATAGATCTTGCCATTTTTATAGAAATAATTGCCTGGAGTAAGCGGACAGTCCGGGTAATTATTCTCAGGTGTTTCTTCGTTTTTAAACTCATTCCAATAGTCGCAATATCGGTAGGTGCTAGTTAATAATTAATACATAATAATATTAAATAAACAAGTATAGTATTGAATAATTGAGCTAACCATGATCCATATTTACCAACACACGGAATCGGAATCACAATAGGCTTTAATTTCTTAGCCACAAATTTAACCTTGGCATTTTCACCGTCAATTTCTTTCAGAATGTCCATGCTTATATTCAGAATGACCAATTCTAAAAGTAAATTAATTTGAGAAAAATCATTTAATATTCAAATATTTTAATAGTCGGGTTACTCGGGTATCTTATGGGATGGCTCTCCAGACTGACATCATTGATACGGATGTGCGGATCGGCGGTCGAACAGTCACTATAAGTGAATTCATTGCAATTTATTAAACCGATTGAACTAATTATCAAAAACAGTAAAAACATTTTTAATTTTACTGTTTTTCAAATTTGATAGGTAAGCAATTAATTTGAGTGCCATTTGAGTGATGCCTGAACTTAAATAGCATTCTGTGCCAGTAACTAACACCTGTTCAAGTACATTACCCCAAAAATATTTCTATAGAATCAATAGAATAATTGGAACAATGGTCCTATTTCTCAAAACAGATGTGAAGAAGGATGTTCTTGTTAAATGTGAATAGTAATGATATTGCTTTTATGCAATATTTTATGAAAATACCAATATGTCACCAAGAGCAGTAAAGGTGACATTAGTTCAAAATAATTTAAATTTTGCTTGAAATACTATTAATTAACACTTGAACTACCAAGTTTGGAAACTTTTCCAAACCGATATTGTTAGTATAAATTAAATTAAGAAGATTTGACCTTTGAAACTTTTTAACTTTTATTACTTTATTCAAAAATTTAAAAATAATTAAAATTCCCATAAGTATTTATTAACAAGTAGAATTTAGTTAAAATTCATTAAAATTAATTAGAACCCTTCTATTGGGTTATAATATTTTAAATAGTATATAAATTGCAACATTGACTTTAACAAATATTTGTCTTATTTATAAATGAATTTTTTATCTTGCGCATAGAAGTAAATGTAGTTTATATAATTTAGAGCAAGGTTGATGAGAAGCAATTATATGATTATCAGGTTTCAAATATTGGCCAGAATTCTGTTGTAGACTCTCTATTGAAAAAGTTTTTTTAATAAATTGTTTAAAACAAATAAACCAGATATAATGGTGGACCTGGTGTTCGGTTCTCAATCTTATTCAACTGTTAGGAAACAAATGCACAGAATGCTGTCATTAGTAAAGTAACCCGGGCCTAATCAAGGCTTTTAGTTTACAGCCGATAATTTTCGCACAATTAATAATAATTTAATTAAGAAATTTTGAGTATGTAATAAACTGGAAGTATCTAGCTCAAAAAAAGTTGATATTATAGCTAAATATTCTAGCAGTTTTAACAATTTAGTAAGTCAACTACCAAAACATCAATAAAATATTCAAAAATTATTTTCATTATCACCGATTTTGTACTGGATGATCAATAAAAAAAGCTAATTGATTCTTTTCACATTTTAATCATATGTTAAGCGCATGATTATTCCAATCCATTCATGATTTATATTTACATAAGAACTACATCTATTTGAATCGTTACTTATCAGGGACGCTTAATATAAATAAATTCCAATCACACAAGGATCTAGGTTTTATAAGGCCTTCTTTTCACCTTTCATGACATTCTAATAATGTATCATGAACTAATTTTGCTTAATCGTACAAAGTAAATAATAAAGTTTAATAGAATTTCTAAATAAAATTTAAATGTGCACAACACAATACCCCCATAAAGGAAATATTGACTTTACACTTGTACCATTACTCCAATTTAAATAAACTTTTCCAGATTGTTTATCTGTCAATTCTTTTAAATCAAATAAAATTTACACCTAAATAATCTTTGTGATATCTGCTTGTACAATTATTTTATTATTTATACTAGTACAAGTGTTATAAATAATTTTTTATTTCAATTATTTAACAGGAATTGTTTATTAATGTAGCATGTTTAGTGGCATTAATTTTGTATTTTGCAATTACAATTAATTATTCGAAGATAAAAACATTTAGTTTTTTGCATGTAATAATTTTTTACATAAAATAAATTTATTTGCCTGTACAATTTATGACTCACATGAAAAAGAATAAATGTTTTTGTATTCGAATAAATCATTTTGAGATATAGTCTAGGCAAAATTCATTTACATTAGCTTGATACCAATTTCGGCCATGACATTCACTGTTTTACCTTTATTGATTTGTGAATAAAATTCACTCCTCCCGCCTGAGGCTTCTCTGCTATCTTGAACTTTGACTTTTCCACGAGATACCCAGGAAAATTAAAGTAAGTTCAGCTAATAAAGATTGAAAATTTTTAATAATTTTTCACTAATGTTTGAGCAGGAATAAAGTAGTAAATCAATAAGATTGAACCAGGGGATTAAGAGCAAATATTTAATGCAAAATATGATAAACTGTACAAAAGTTCGTCGATTTGTTAAGAAAAATCAAAAATTGAAAATATGTTTGAAATTTGTGATTAAACTTCAAAATTGATTTTAAATTACAATAAATGCCTAAGAATTGAAAGTTGAGTTTTTTGGCCATTGATATCTTGGTTGATTAGAACACTGAATTTCCTCTATGAAGAGCTGGCATATCCTTTGCTACTTCCGCCACTACTTCCACCATAAGACTGACCGCCTGAAGATTTACCACTAAATGATCCGCCACCGGATGAGCCACCATAACCACCGCCTCCTCCTACTTGTCGTTGTCCTACTCCGCTTGATCCGCCGCCATAACCCCCGGCACCACCAGCAGACCCACCATAGCTGCCACCGGTAGAACCAGAGTCTTTGCCAGCAGTCTGTCTCTGACGGCCCTCTCCTTTGGCCACAACTGTGTGTATCTCTTCGACAACGGGTCTGATTTCTTGAACAACTCTTCTGTAAGGAGTAATAATTTCTCGGACTTCTTGAATGATTGGTTTTGTCACTTCATGGACCAGTCTGTGGGGTTCGTCTTCGGATGAGGTCTGTTCGACTTCTCCACCACCGCCTCCCTGATGGCTCTGCAATACCTTTATTCTACTCGAAGCAGACTTGAAGTGAATCTGAAGGGGAAGTTCTCCGGCATCGACTTCAATGATCTGTGGCTGAATCACCTCTTGAGGAATGTTCACTGGTTTGAGCTCAACTGTATGTCTGGTCTGAACGGCTGCCTGAATGACACCACCCTCTCCACCGGAAACTCTGCCTGATGAGCCACCACCATATCCTCCACTACCACCGCCAAATCCACCTCCTTGGCCACCACCAAATCCTCCATCAGATTTACCACCAAAGCTGCTGCCTCCGCCATATCCACCGCCGCCGCCAATACCACCTCCGAGGCCCAGCATTCCTGAACCTCCACCACCATATCCGCCACCACCGCTGCTCAAACTCATAGCACTGCCACCACCGCCGCCACCATAACCACCACCGCCTGCACTACAGACCGCAGCCAAAGATGTGATCACAAAAATCTGTTCACCAAATATATCAAAAGATTATTTACATCAGATTTCAAACAATATTTCAATATTGCCATGTTCAAATTTATTTTCAAAGCTTTACCTTTATCATTATGAATAGATAGAAGGCACAAATGAATTGATCAAAACTTTACGATCAGTACTGGAGTTGAGACACAAATCGATTGATAGTGTTTTCATCGAAAGTCAATCCTTTTTATATGTTTCGCCAGAAAACAATTCAATGCTCGAGAGGTATGACATAAGAGATAAACAACATTTTTAAACAACTGAAACCCAATTTGGAGTCAATTGAGGCTAAAAAATATTTCAATGATTGACTGATTGATAAAAAAATAAATCTGACTTAAGATGCGGTCAATTATTTTGAATCGATTTTTTGTTATTTAAGTGAAATAACAAAAATTAGAGTGAAATTAAAGTGAAATTAAAAGCAGAGATATTCAAGGTGGTATGACTTCAAACATCGATTCTGTTAGCTCCCTGTACTTGGCTTCTGTTGAGCTGATGGTTTTCGGGGGGTTTTTATCAGATTTGTTTAAAATTTAACATAATATATCCTAAGGAAAACCCCATAAAATCAGGTACCCTGAGCATCTCAAATTGAAAGAATTGATTTTTTTCGCTACATCTTTGACTTTCAATCACATGTCATACCACAAGCACTGGCAATACTACCCGTTATTCAGGAAGTGTGACATCAAATAATAATAAAGAAATGATTATTCTTTGTTCACAAAAAAATTCACTTCAAGTCAATTGAGATTTTTCTCAATTCTTATAAGTTTTTGAACAATGTTTTCAATTCGTATGAAAAGTTGTATTTCATTAAAAATTATTCATTTATTTAATATTTAATAATTCTTAAAAAGTGTTGTTTTTGTTTCTGAGTCAATCAAATCTTGAGCCTTAATAAGGCAAAATATGTTCAAATGTAAATAATAAATGAGCCAGTTTGTATTGTATGCTTTAGAATTCAGTTGCAATTATTTGTAAGCAATTGAACTAGATTATAATTAAAATACAGTATTTTAGGTTATATTTTGATTAAATTCTATTTCACAATAATTATCAAGCCCATTTATGTATCAATGTAATAAATTTTGTCATTAAATTTATTTAAACAAAATTCAAAATTTAATAAAGTGATATAAAATAAATTTAACCAGTTAATTATTTAAGCAAGATATTCACTGGTTAGCTATAAATAAATGACAGACAATTAAATTGAATGAATAATAATATAGAAATAATTAATGATTATTAGTTCAAATATAAGAATTAATATCGAGATAATCCAAATAAGAAGAACAACTTGAAATAGCGTGACCAAGTTGCTCAAACAAATAGGTTCGTGATAATTATCAACATTCTGTTTATAGTCAAAGAATGGGTCACTCAGTTTCAAGAATGATTTTAATTCATGAGAAATTATGCCAGCTGAGAAATACTGGGAAACCCTGTTCAAACATTTATAAAAAAGATTATCATTAAACATGCTAGCAATTTATCTTTACCTAAAATTGATCTTGGCTCTAAATAATCTAGGTAATCTCATACTCGAAGCTATTGTTAAAATAAATGGATTTCCATATCTTTCCTCAATGAAACGAAATTTTATGTTTTGTTTAAATAGTCTTCTGTGGAGAATAACAATCATTTTGATGGGAACTTCATATAAAAATATTGCCGCCTTTCCATATGATGTGTCCAAGATCCATTTACTATTCATATACATGTCTTTTATTGGCATAATTGTGTTCATGGTCTCATATTTTTCTACGATTCTACTTAAAGTTTTCTTGTTGTTTATATTTTGAAATCCAATGAATGATGAAGGAACCACCAAGCTCATTTTAGAAGCTAGAAGTTCCTTTAATGTTTCAATTTGCTGACGAGGAAATACCAAGCCAAATTTAATATTTGTTTCACTTGAAGTGAGTAAGCCCAATTGAAATGTACAAAACAGCCAAGATGACAAAATAAAAAATGTCGGGGTATTGAATAAAAATGTATTTTTTAGCCCAATGCCTAAAAAATAAAGTAAGAATAAATGCTATGTAAATGAACGAGGTATGTCAATAAATTTTAATTTATGAATTTAAATACGCAATTTTCTATAAAATTGCTTCAATGAAAAATTTCTACAAGATAAATAAAACTAAAGGTGTTAAAAATGTCTACCACCTACAATATTTACAAATTGTTCAAGCTTTTACGTTCAAGGTCCGCGACCCTAGGGAGATATGAGGGGGATATTGGCTCAATTTTCAGGGTAAAACTTATGGAGGATAAATCAACAAATCTCACTTTGCACATCTCTGCTTTTAACAATTTGGCCAGCTTTGCATAAATGATTACCTGAACGAAAAAATGTTCCTGTCAATTTTAAGGCAACGGTAGATGTTCTTTGAAAAACATTTTCTCTCTTTGATAGAAACTGCTCGTCCATCAAGATTATCATCATGGTAAATAATATGAACACACAAAGTAGGTAAGAAAGAATATATCTATCGAATATATCAAGTGAATTGACTGGTGATTTTTCAGAACTATCCAAGACAGTCACCACAACTGACTCTTCAGTGTTGTATTGATGGCTGAAATCAACGATGTTTTTAATGAAAGGTTCAGCACATAAAGCGAACGGAGAGGCCGTCATATCTGCTTCCTATTAAATTGTACTTTTAATGTTAGCCTAGCATAATTAAAACATACCTTTCTATTAATTTTGCCAATCATGCCTGTCCAGGTACCATTTTCTAATTGATAGCCAGGCCCCTCTTTCACATCAATTATTTCAAAGGTAAAGTTCAATGATCTTGATAGATATTTAATTAGATTACACTGAATACCAGTACATCCATTTTTATCAAAATTAATCCAGGGCAATAATACATCAGCTGCTAGTTTTAGATGAAGCTCCATTTTCACATTAACTCATATCAAGGTGAAAAATGCGCCAAATCTAATATCACCAAGTAGTATTTGCCAAGATACTAAATTGTAATAATCTTTAAAAAAACTTTATGAGTTAGATTAACTAGTTTAAATTTTTTTTGTCTGAATTTGCTTGATAAAATGCTGGAAAACTATCAATTAATTAATTGCCTGTAATTGTTTTAAATCATTTAATTCTGTGTCAAACAGTTTTTGCAATTATTTCTATAATATTGGTTGCTAGATGTCAATATTTGATAAGTTCAACTTGATGTCATATTTTTATAAATTCTAATTGAGCATATTTAGCGAATAATGATTATGTAACTTTTACTGTTATGTTAAATGATGGGATTTGTGACATGCAAGTCTATGTCATAAGAAAACCCATAAAGTAATTAAATTAAAAGATTTTTTTTCAATAATAGATTTCAAGTTTTCAATCAGCTTGATGAATTTGACAGTTAATCTATATTCTCAACCAATACTTAACTAGTTAAGTGGTTGGAAAACATATTTAGATTATTTTATTTGTTGGTAAACCATAAATAGATCTTATTCATATTCTTATAACAAGGTTCAATTTATACAAAATAAAAATAATAAATGATTCTATTTATTAATTTTATTATATTTATTTTCTTAATATTGAAAAATTCATTAACAAATTAGTAAATTGTTTAGGGTGGAACATTTAATTTGAAGTTTTATGAAACATTTTACCAATATATTAACTTTCCAATTGACCGAATTCAGTTAGGTGAACAATATTCCAGCACAAGCAAATGATTTAATATAAATGGCAGTCAAATAGCTATTTTACAAGATTACAATGAATACTACCAATAAAATCAAATTTATTGTTATCATTAATATCAATTAAGGTCATATTATTATTAACAACTAATTTGTTATGTTTCGTCGTTTATCTAGTTTATTTTAAGCATTCTACAATGTATAATGGAGACATTTTATCCAATTTGCTAAATTTAATATTCTCATTGAATCAATTTGATTAACTTAAAGTAGAATGAACTAGTACACTTGTATTTTTTGAATAACCAACATATTCATGTTTAATGTATGGTCAAATCGATTTTTATTCGTACATTCAAGCTAAATTCTTTGCAAATGCATTTATTTAATGAAATTATTAATAAATTATATAAAACTGATAAAGGTGACAGCTATATTAAATAGATTTCATAAATATCCTTTCAAATATTATATACGAAATATATTTCATGAATTTACCTGACCATTATTTAACTTATTATCGCTAAATAATTGTTTTGACCTTATTCAAGTTCCATATTTTTATTTTTTAGAATCATAGATTCAGCTTGCAAAATTGAATAGAAATTATTAAATAAAATTGTTAAAATAAAAATAATCAATTTTTATATATATAAGAACAAATTTAGCTAGAACATTTATTAATAATTTATTAATAAACTCACATCAAGTTCTGGGAATAAAATATGTTTTTTAAATTTTGGACAAGAAATATTTATATTTCACTAGTTTATTAAACAATTGATTGATTTTTTATCTAGTAATAAATAATTTGTGTTTCCTTTTATTAATTTGATTAAATGCGAATGATGCTAAGTTTTCCAAGATAAATATAAATAAACTAATTGATATAAGTATCGATTTAGTTTTAAAAGCTCCTTTCAAATTGGAAAAAATAATCGGGTTAAAATCATTATCAATGGTAATTTTGTAATTGAATAGCGGATCGCTTGGAGAAAGTACTCTTTTCAGCTCCTGGGCAATTATTCCTGTTGAATAATAATGTGTAACCCTATTCAAATGAAAAACTGTAAAAAATTATCAGGCTTATAAAAAATTATTTTACCTTGAATTAATTTGAGTCCGAAATTCTTTCGACAATCTTCTACTCAAAGCAACAGTCAATAGGAAAGGGTTTCCATAACGTTCTCGAATAAAACGAAACTTGGTATTTGGTCTTAAACTTTTCGTGTAAATAATTGCTATCATTTTTATGGGCACTTCATATAAAAACAGAGCACTCTTTCCATAGGAAGTGTCGACAATCCATTTCTTATCAGTGAACATTTGTGTGATTGGCAAATTTGACCTTTCTTGTTCGGCTCTTTCCACAATCTTATCCAGCAATGTTTTTTCTATTGTATTCAAGTCCATGATTGAAGTAAAAATAATTAAGCTCCTATTTGAGTCAACTAGGTCTTTTAAAGTGTCAATTTGTTGCTTTGGTAATCTTAAGCTGAATTTAACAGTTATTTCGCTTGAAATGATCTGGGATAAGTTCAAAGCTGCAAATAACCAGGTGCTTAAAAGTAAAAAGTTCTTTATTGAATACTTGAACATTTTTCTCATTTGGATATCTAGTCAAAAAAATTAAACTGGTAAAATAACGATTGGTTTTCATTTTTACCTTTCCCACATAGTGTGCCGAACAAGGAGTAAATTACCATGAATATTATTTGTAGGATACTTTCTTTATAAATTAATATATAATTATGTAACAAGATAATTATAAAGTTAACAATAATGAATTCGATAGAAAAGATGAATAGGGAAATTTTATCTAATATATCCGGTAAATAAAATGGAGCCGTATCAAGGGAATCATCGAGCATGGTCAATACTACCGACTCTTCCACATTAAAAAGATGACTGTAATCAACAATATTCTGGGTAAATGGTCCGGCACTAATTGAAAATGGAGAACCGCTCATATCTGCTTCCTAGCAATAAAATTATCAAGTTCAAGTTAAATTTCAATTTTCATTCAAATAGGACACACCTGTTTGATAAATCTAGACATAAATCCTGTCCAGCTTCCATTTTTAAGTTGATAGCCATTACCCTGGTCTTCAGTTATGATCTTAAATGTAAAGTTCAACGACCTTGCTAGATATTTAACTAGATTACATTGAATTCCTTGGCAGTCATTAAAATTGTTATCTTTAACAATTATCCAGGGCTCTAATAAATCCGCCACCAGTTTTACATGATTTTGCATGGCAAGCTTCAAGTCATCAAAAATGCTCTAGTTATTTTACATATAAAACGCATTGTCGAATTAAAATGATACAAAATTAATTTAAGTAATGGTAAAACAGAATAAATTTTTTATTCAACATATCCAATATTGCATCTCATAAATGTCCTGCTTGATTATCATTAAGTTAGCTATTAAATATTTCCTTTCTTAGACTATTTTAATAAGTAGGTAAGAAAAAACATTCACTTTTCTAATATTACATTATTGAATAGATAAAATTTAATGTAATAACTACTTATGCATAATTATCTAGTTATTTCTTTTATTAAACTAATAAAATTAAATACGTGAAAAAAAGCTTAATCATCACATGGACAAATTCGATATGAAAAATATATTTTATATTCAAGCGAGGTTGTATTGAATGATAGAAATGTCATTTATAAAGGAGTTTCTCTTGAATCCTGATAATTTAACATCAAATTCTTGCATCAAATCAGAACAAACTGTACAGTAAATTGATGTTGTAGTTTTTGTATTTAAATGAAGGTTCTTTTTATTTCAGCAAGATTATTTTAATAAATTCAATTAAGATTATTGAAGTTATATGAAAAAGAGACATTTCTATAACAAAAACTATAAAGCAAACAAGCAAGGCAATCAATAATGTAAAAAATAATGTTGATAACATTTCTAAAGTGAGTAGGGTAAAATAATTGTCAACTTTTTCTTTAAAGTCAAATAGTTGTTGACTTTTGTACAGAACATGATTCAAGTCATGTGTTGTTATTCCGGTCGTAAAATATCGTAATACCCTGTTTAGAAAAAAATATTTCCATTAAATAAAGTCCTTATTACAAAAGGTTAAATTCACCTTTCACTTAATTCATCTCTGAATTTTTTCGGCAATCGTTTACTGGTTGCTATTGTCGACTGAAAGGCGTTTCCAAATCTCTGTTCAATGAAACGGAACTTTACATTTGGTTTTAACTTGTTCATGTGAATGATCGGAATCACTTTTAATGGAATCTCATAAAGGAGTATGGCACTTCTTCCATAGGATGTGTCGAGTATCCAATTACTTTCCGATATAATTCGTGAGATGGGCAATTCTGTCTGATCGGCCTCAATTTTATCCTTGATCTTTTTCAGTACACCTTCGTTGTTTATATAACCTCTTCCCATGAACGAAGGGAATGCTATCAGGCTCATTTTCGAGTCGAAAAGGTCTTCTAATGTGTTGATTTGTTTGCGAGGATATTTTATTCCTAACGTGACGGTAATATTGGTTGCTACATAGATGTAAAGTAGCAAGATACTCAATAGCCAGCATGATAAAACAATAAAAGATTGAATGGTGTGGTTAAATGTTTTTAACATTTTAACATCTGCAAAAAAGGAATTAATGTAAATTTTTCAGCTGCCAAGGTTAAGCTTTTAAATCTATGAACTCACCTTTTCCAAATAGCGATCCAATGAATTTTAAGTATAAATAGCAAAATCTCTCAAAAGTATTTATTTTATCAAGGAGAAAATGAGTACTGAAAAGGCCAATCACTACAGTCAAAATGGTAGGTGTCAATATGAGCAAGGTACAGCTGAGGCCATCAAAAACATTGAATGAGTTAAATTGAGTATCTGAATCATCGTAGGCGGTCAGTACCACCGATTCTTCCACGTGCAACAAATTGCTAAAATCTACGATACCCTGAATGAACGGGTCGACCGTCAATGGAAAAGGTGATGCTGTCATGTCTGCATACTATTCAAGAAAATATTTTCATTAAGCTTGTATGAATTTAATTAAAAATAAGGAACTTATCCTGATTATGCCTTAGATATTACAGTTTGTTGCTAATCACAAACTGTTGACATGTTAGACAAGTTTGGGTAACAACTGTTACCTTCAATAACAAATGCAGAGTGAAATCAATTGCCTTTTAAAGTCAATGACCAGTTCTTTTTTGGGACAGAATATTTTTGCGGGCGTTTTAATATACCCCTTCAGAATTCTAGCCATTTAAGGGCTGGTTCTGAAAAAGCTGTGATGCAAACAAATGAATGTAACTTTATTACCTTGTTTAAAAATGCAGTCAAAATGAGACTGAAATCAGTGTCTCTTTTCTCTACATCTGAAAATAGGTTTCAAAATTCAAGTCATTTCACTCTGCATTTGGTATTGAAGGTAACAGTTGTTACCCAAACTTGTCTAAAATGTCAACAGTTTGTGACCAACTATGTCTGTGGAATAATCAGGATAAGTTCTTGAATTTTTAATTAAATTGCATGATTTTTTCAAAACTTACTCCTTGATGAATTCTTCCAATCATACCGACCCAAGTTGAATTTTTTAACTGATATCCTACACCTTGATCTTCTTTAATAATTTCATAAGTGAAGTTCAAAGAACGTGATAGATAATTAATGATTCTACACTGAATTCCTTCTGAACAAATTCTGTTATTTACCATTAACCAGGGCTTATTAATATCTGCCACCAATCTTAGACTATCAGTTTGATTTACCATGCCTTAATTATTTAAATATTGAAATACCAATTGTAAAAATAGAAAGTTACTTGTTAAGTTACCATGATTAATCTAGAAAATGGCATAAAAATAATATTTTAATAAAATTAATCAATGCAAAAATATTCCTTGATTTATTCAGTAACTTGTTTTATTATTTCGTAATCGAAACACTAATGATCAAGAAACAACAAGGAACATCCATGAAGCAAAAGTATTATTTAATTAACAAGTTCAAAATTTATCTTAAAATATTATTGAATTTACATTATTTTCAATACTCTTTTTTAATAAATCATATTTTTAAAATTAATTTATTTAAATTATAGAAATTGATCTTGATTTTATACAAGTATATTACCTGTACCTGTTAGATTGCATAATGAATAATTGTATTTTGATGTGTTTAGATTTATTTCAGACTAAGTGAAATAAAATTAATCAAAATATAGTATAAACCGGATATAAAAACGTCGGTTATAGACAATATCAGCAATAATTTGGTCAAATTGGAAGCATTGGCTCCCTTTAGGACTGTAATGATAAGGTTGTTTTTAAAACAATCGCTTAAAAATAGGGTTGCCAGGTAAAGAACTTGTAAACCAGGACAATTTAAAAAAAATTGTAGACAAAAATCTATGACATTACCAGGCCAACATGTATAAAATGTATGTTTTTTGGTGATAAACTTTATCAAAGTTGAATCAAAATCAAAGAATTTCCTGGAAATCAGGAACGCCTGGCAACCCTACTTATAAACAAAAATTGCTTATTAATGACAGTTTATAAAAGCCATATTACATACTTGTTATTTGTCTTTTATTTTAAAATATTTACTACAAATTAAAAGTTATACTCTAGGAAATCCCATAAAAATATTCAAATTGTAAATTTTTCAAAACAATAATGTCAAAAATAATTACAACACAAACATTTATAAGTCTAACAAGGTCTTTCTGTCATTTGCATCCTGCTTTTTAATATTTTGAGAAAATTAATAATTTTGTGCTCAACTAAATAAGGAATTGCACAATTCATTCATATTTAAAAAATGTAACCTTAGCATAAATTAGCTAATTTTAATAAAACAAATCAAGTAAGTTTTTCCTTAATAAAGAGCAGAGACAAATCCTTTTATTAAGGTTATTAACTTGAATAATTGAAATTCTTGAAATTGACAAAGACATAATCTGATTAAACACAGAAACGCATAAATACTTCTAACACTGAATTACATTTGTTTATAATAATTAAGATTTTCTTAATAAATATTTATATAAAATAAGATAAAAATGTTTGATTCACAAAATAAGTTAGATTTTGGAAAATAATTTAATCCAGGGATGACCAAAAAAAAATTGTTTTTTAGGGAAGGGTATTTTTTGAAAGGGGTTCAAGACTCATTGGTGTTCTAGGGCAATTTCCCTGAGATCTGGGAGGGATATTTGTCTAAGAACAAGCTTAATTGGCCATCCCTGATTTAATTCAAGCCTAAATATAAATATTTACAGACGTTTTGAAACAAAATCATTGATTAAAAGTATCGGGAAATGAGTTCATAAAGTGTTTGTTTCAAAACCCAAAGAATTATATTCGAGTTAATCATTTGTTTTTAAAGTCTAAACGAGTCTTAAGTGAAATAAAAACAATTTTTATAAAATTTGTTATGAAATTGTTGGACAAATTTTACCTTAATTTAAGCTACTTTTACAAGATTACCTATTCAATTTTTAACAGATTCGTGATTAGAGAATGAGTTTGTCCCAGAGTCAAAAACATGGGTTGAGTGGACAAACATTTGAGAAACAGAAACGGACCACTGATTACAATCCGTTTACTACTGAAGATGAGCAAGCTCCCCTTTTGTCAAGACTATCGTCGACCGCTTCCAAGGCTATAACAATTCTGTTTATATGCCTGAGCATGTTTAGCGTCGGCTCCAGCTATTCTTTGTTGGCTCCCTTTTTTCCATCCAAAGTATGCATTTTGTCCAATGATTATAATAAACTAGCTAGTTTAATTATGTATTATCAACTTTGACTCAAGGCAAAATCAAAAGAAATATCTGAACTATGGATTGGTCTAATAATAACCCAATTCCAAATTGCAGTCATCTTTGGTTCGCCCATTATTGGCAAACTGGTAAAATTGTCATGCTAATGAAGGTTATACTCTAGCTAAATAGATTTTTATGAATAGGCGACACGAATTACGCCAAAGACAGGCCTCTCAGTGGGTCTCCTCTTTTGTGGAATTGGCAGTTCTCTGATGGCGTAAAAACATTATATTCAGAAATCAAGCTAGTTCGAATTAAATTAATTTCTCTTCGTCTTTTTTTTTTAATAAATAGCATGATAGAATGGACTCCCAACGGGACTACTTCAACAGTCCTTGCTATGATTTTCAAGACCATAGAAGGATTGGGAGCGGCCTCTGTTTTCATGTACAACTGGACCATTATCTTCAATGATTTTCCCGAAAAAATGTCTAAACTATTTGTAATTAACAAGATAATCTTAAAAAATATTTTGAAATTAGCCAGAAACTTTTATTTAATGCAGGCTACAACTGAGATGTGCTATGGATTGGGCATGATTGTCGGCCCGGCACTAGGAGGAATATTATATCAGGTTAAATAAATTAATATTGATTGATAAAATAACCCAGTCTTCCTTAAGTTTGGTGAAGTGTACAACATTGGATTTAGTCTTCCCTTCTGGTGTTTCGGCTCTTTTTTGGTACTCATTTCTATTCTGATTCAACTTCTGGTCCCCAATAAAAGTAATGTGATTTACGCACAAACATACAGTCAATCCTCAGTTTAGTAGCGCGTAATTCTAAACAGCAGCTAGAATAGATATTGAATATATCGGATTATTGCAAGTTCAACTATTATTTCCCTAAAATGTAATTTAATCAAAAGATAAACGACATTTTAAGGCGCATATTATAGAAGAGACTGAAAGTTTTCTAAACCGAGGATAGACTGTTTCTCAAATATTTTTGATATTTTCATTAAACCTTTCTTTTTCAGACGTGGGACAAACTTCGCTGGAGCCAATCAGCACATGGAAACTATTGAGAAACTTTGGTTTCACACTTTGCGTTGCGATAACAATAAACTCGTCGCTTCTGATCGGCTTTAATGAGGCCACTCTTGACCTCCATTTACTAACAGTTAATTAATTGTCAATTTTTATGCCCTTTTTAAACACGAATCCCAATAAATAGATCGAAAGACTGTCGCCGTCAACAAAAGGAGCGATATTTCTATTGTTTGGTCTGACCTACACAGTGGTCAGTCAGATATTCGGCTACCTGGGCGACAAGATCAAGGACTGCTATCCTCTGTGTATAATCGGCTGTTTGGCCTCGATCACATGCTTCATTGTTGTCGGTCCCTTACCATTCATCAATGCTGACTCGTAAAATAGCCAAGTTTATTCTATAATTTGCAAAATACTTGATAAATTTCATTAACAGTAACTTGACCTTGGTCATAATTGGCCAAATAGCCCTAGGAGTTGGACTAGGTGGCCAATTCATTGGAAGTTTCATTCAGGGCTATCGAGAAATTATGTAAATTAAAAGTTTCATCAAGGAATGTTATAGTTTTACATTTTCCTCCCAACTATTTGATAGAAACGCTGGTTTTGCTGAAAATATGTCGACATATGGGGTATTGGCCGGTGTTTTCTCCTCCTCCTATGCAATAGGGTATTGAATCTCAAGTTTATTTTCACACCAATTTGTTCTAGATAATTAATTGCTTGATAATAGAGCTGCTATTGGACCAACTGTTGGGGGCTATATGTTGGAACAATGGAACTATCGATCAGCTACTGTTCCACTCCTGTTATTACAAATTGTCCTGGTATGTTATCTATTTAGACCATGCTAACATCACTTTAAATGATAATTTTGCTATTTATAGATCCTTACGATAATTGGATATAAATTGATTAAAATGTTTTATTAGCAAAGTATTTTATTATCTTGGTCAAAGTTTAAAATCAATAGTATAAACTTAAAATTATTAAACATTGGTTAACAACAAAGGGGTTTTATTTAATCGTAATAGACGTAGGTCTGAATGGACTTGGGTCCTATTTTCGAGACCAGTTTACCCGCCTTTTCGTCTTCAGCGATGAAATCAATTTCAATGTCTTCGGTGTTTACTGCGATCACAACAGTAGAGCCGTTCGGTGTTCGGAAGGCGCCGACCAAACAGTTATTATTGTTTTTGTTCACAAGAGGAGTGTCTACTCTGACAGAGCCGGGCGGCAAGAATTTACTGAAATGTGCCAGGGCATAGTAGGAAGGCTGTCTGTAGTATTCATGTTTGTCAGCATTCACCAGCAGGGGTGCGTCCACAAAGTTCCTCACCCAATTAGGACCTCCCTGCATGTCCAATGCCATATTCCAGTCAGTCCAACCGATCACGTGATGCAGTAAATCCTAGGCAAAAGCCAATTGAAAATATATAAATAAACAACTTTGATTGCTATTAAAATTGAGCTTACTGATAAAATATCCGAGCCATAAATATCAGCCGTATACCAATTGCCAGGTTTAGGCGCTCCTTCTACACAAGCTTCAGTAGCCAGCATAAATTTATCAGGGTGCTGATTATGTGGAGCATCTAGCATTGTCTTAGGGTCGTGACCGTACCAATGGATGGCAGTTCCTGCCGCATACTTCCTTGCAGCCATATCGGCGAATATCTTTTCCACCCAGTCCTTGACCAAGCTAACATTATGATCAAGAATCATAATCTTCAAGGCATCGGGTCCATAACCATGCTTCTCTAAGAAGGGTCCCAAAACTTTGCCGACAAAGTCTCTCATCGATTCAGGATTGAAGTACATTGAGTTGAATGCTTGACAGGCGTAGGGCTCGTTCTGAACGGTTATACCCCAGTGTTTAATACCATGAGCCTTGTATGCTTCCAAATATCTATTTGAAACAAGCAATTAATTGCTTTTTTTAAACCTAATATCTTTCTAATTAAAAAATAATTAATTTAAACGTTAGTTTGTACTAGTTAACCAATATATTGCCCTTCACTTTCATCCTAATTTATATGTTTAACTAATATCGTGATTCTCTAAGTCATTTTGTTGATAATTTGTTCCCTACCCTGTTCATTGCTGATATTAGCATGAGTTTTTTTAATTCTGAGAAAATGTACTTGTGCACCTACTTGAGAAAATATTGAGCGTAGATCTGCCAATACTCTTCGCCAATTTTGCCCTTGATGACACCGCAATGAGCAATATCATTGTTAGTTTTCATCCAGGCTGGTGCAGACCAAGGACTGGCAAAGAATCTGATTTCATGAGTGGCCATTGACTTTGCCTTTTGAATGATCGGAATCTAAAAGAGTATTTCATAACTTATTTTCAATTATTTCTTATCAAAAGGTACTTAGAAGTGCATAGATTATTCGCAGAGTATAAAAACAAACCTTGTACTCAAAGTCCTCATGGGTAAGATTGAAGTGAGCAAGTGTCTTATCATCTCCGTTGTGATCGTCCAAAGAGTAGCCTCTGGTGGAAAAGTCTGATCCGCCAATAGGTATACGTGCAATATTATATTCGAGGCCATCTCTGCCGAAACAGTCTTTAATCATCAGATCCTCGGCTTTTGTGCCGATTTTCTTGAAGTTGATTCCCGTGGCGTCAGTAAAGGCACCGCCGAATCCCAAAATGGTCTGGAATTTGACGTCACGATTGACCTTGACGTGAAGCTGGGCATGTGCTTTGTCAGCGTTAACATTGGCATTTTTGGGCTGTAAATGCATGGTTTCTTTCCTGAATCGGGCCCCGAGTTTATTGGACTCCCATTTGGTGACCACACCATTGGCTGTCTTAGTGGGTCCCTCCAGTCGATCGCATGGCTGATTTTCTGAGCAAACACAGACAAAACTATCATGACCAAACTGCTTATTATTCTTGCAGTCCGGGTGCAAAGTCTTGTCAGTAGGCTTATCCACATTAGCCAACAGTTCATAGGTTGCGCTGTGATATTCGGTGCCACCCCAGCCATAGTACATCAGTCCCGATGATTTATAAAATTTACCTACCATATAACCGCCCTGAGCATCCACACGTGCTATGTAGGCTTTGCCCTGGTTAATTTAATTAATGTAAATTATTCTCATAAATATCAAGAACAAATTAGCTTAAATGTATAATGAAAGTAATTTTTAAAAATCTTAACTTGCTTACCCCTTGCTTATCGACACCAGCCTCCACAGATCCTTTGGGAACTGTACCGTCACGAGCAGACTTCCACTCAAGAATACAATGGTTAGGATTGGTGAGAACTTCAAAATTGTCCTGGACAGCATGTTCTTTGCCATCCATAGTAACAAAGCATTTTTCCTCAGCGGGCTTGAATCTACCAGGGGTTAGTACACCATCAAGCACTGCTCTGGAAGGATAGAAGTCGCCCAAACGGTTGCCGGTATTAGCAATAAACGAGTTAGCCGGCAGATTCTTGTGATCCGTCTTCACCCATTTCAGTTCACAAATTGCTGAACAAAAGTCCAATGAAATCAATAAAACTGTAAAACAAACCAAATGTTTGGCTTTTGTATACATTTTTATTATTAAATTTGAGAACAGAATTGTTTTTTTTTTCAATTGCTTTCACTTTTATACCTCGGAATAGAAATCAGATAATTAAGTATCGATTGCTCGAAAGGTTATTTTAATCATTATGAAATGTCTATGTAGATAAATGTGAGAGTGACATTTGCCAAGAACATTTGATAATGAACTGACAAATACTTATTAACATATCAATCGATATTTGGTTCAAGTACTTATTTTCTTCAACTCTTTATTGACGGATACTTTTCATAAACGGTTGTAGACAAAAATGTACAGGCTGCTGTTTTCTTAGCTGTCAGCTAAACCATTAAATTGTTTTTAACATAGTCATCTAAAATACGCAAATGTTCGGTAGGAATGACTCATATAATTTATATTATATAACTGGGCGCTTTTAACCTTTAACGCGAATAAAGGCATATTTTTCAGTCAAAATTATTTTAAAATTCAATTGAAAATCAAGGCACCTAGGTGACAGCTTAAAAAATGTCTCAACAAAATCAAACATTAAAAACGGAGCAAATTTAAATTTGAATTAAATCTAAGTTTTCCAATTATTTAGAAACCTTAAACGAGAAACAATACTTTTTTTTGGTAGAACATTTTAGGGCTTTGGATTTCTGCTTCCATTTAAGACAAATCGATGTTTCTCTTTCAAACCCTGTATGTAATCTTGTGAACACCAAGGAATTAAGTACCATTAGTCACAACTTGTAAGTTTTTTATCATACGCCCTAAGGGTTAATATCAAACTCCAATTATACAATCGAAAAATTAAAGTTGTTTTTGTGTTAATGAGATATGGATTGTGTCTCTAATCGATATACTTTTAAGTCATGTATTATCTGCTGTCCTATTATTTCACAAAATAGATCGATAAAAACTTGAAGGTTACTATTAACTAAATAAAACTATTCTATAATAATAAGGTTATAAGAATATCCTGCTACATGGCTGATAACGTGATACTTTCTACATACCAACTATTTCATGAATTTAGATTCAGCTTTTTGAAAATAAAAAAGTTGTTAACATGATACTTTTCAAAATATTTAAAAAATTAAGAGTTTTCTGAATTTCTACTCAAATTAAATTTTTGATCTCAGATCTCGGTCATCCCTGACTTAAGCTAACCAAGCTCAAAAACTCTGTGATATTTAGATTAGATACCCTTGGTAAAAGAAAACTGCATACGTTATTAATTCCATTGTAAAAGCATGTGTTCAAATAAAACTCAATTAATAAAGTTTTAGAATTTCTAAAGTGAATAAAAACCAGGGCTATTATAAGTACCCACTAAGTTTTGGTGTAGGCTACATTCTTTCTAATAATTAATAAAATCTTTGCAAAATAACTCTCTCAAAAAGATTTACCCCTTCTTCTAAGGCCGGCAACCAAAGCCACGCCTGAAAAACAAAGGTACAACATATTTAATTTTAATATTTGATTTAAGAAACAAGATTAAAAAATAATGAAAGTGTAAAAACTCCCGAAAATCAAACAAAGATATAATTGCAAAATTCTAAGTTTTTTATTTCAGTACTCGACTAAAATTGTAATCAATAGCACTTTTAAACCCAGTCCTAAATTTTACAGTGCAAGTTACAGTATAAACATTAATTAGATCTAGTTTATCATTTTAATATTAATTATTATATCAAAATATTGAGATTAATGAATCAGATTAATTTAAATAAATGTTCTGTTTTCAAAAACTAATTATTTATACATTAGCTTAATTGCTGGATAATTATTCAAGTTTCCGTATTTTCCGGAATATTCTATGGAAAGTTTTTCAGATCGTCTGTATAATGAATAAAGTCATTAATTCAATACTAATTTATTCAAATATTTCAAAGGCATAGGAGATATATTGGGTAAGGGTTTTACCAAGTTATCACAAATTGAAACAGATCTGAACGTAAGAAAATGAAAGCATGAAGGGAAGGAATGAACATATTTTAGGCATATTTCGACAATATGTTAGCTTTTAAACTAAGTCAAACTTTGGTTAACTGATCTAGAAGCAAAAGGGAGAAGTTCCTGCACTTTTATGATATTCTTTGAAGTTTTAGGGGGAAAATCATCAAATCTGCCCCCAGAATAATATAAAAACCTGGCTATATATGAATAAAGGATTCACTAATTTAGATAATTACAGGGCCTTACAATTTACATGTACTAGAATTTGAACTTGA
>JAQIWP010000660.1:0-21828 GCA_034695525.1 Euzetes globulus | reverse complement strand
AGAATGCTTTGATCTAAAATTACATATAAAGTCCGGTCTTTATACCGGTCTTAGCAACCCTTGGTTTCTATGGTCTTTATAACTCAGTTATAAAGACCACCTTCTCAGACAACTGACTTATAAAGTCCGGACTTTATTTCCCAGGGAAAACGGTAATACTAAATTATAAAAGCATACAATTTTCTGAATACCCCACACAGAAAAACACCAGTCCTACCCTTTCCAAGGATAAATTCTATTTTTACCCCTTCCCTGAACACTTTTTATAAAATCAATCAAAACATGAATAAAAACGACTCAAATCGATAGAAAATAATTTTCAAAGAAATCTAAAGAAATATGAATGAGATATAAAATCAAAAGCAATTAATTTGATTGAAACAAAATGTAAATCATTGCAGAGATTGTGAATCAGTTGAACGATAAGAAGTACTGATGAGATGTTCACTCGGAGGATAAGTTCTGAATTTATTTGAATTTGTCACTCAGTTATAGGTGAGTGGGAGGCATAACATCCTATCGATTGAAAATACTTGGATTCGTATGCAATACAGTATTGTTTGTCGAAGATATCATTGAAAGAAGAGTCGTTTGACAACCATTTGTAGTCTTTATAATCCTATACTCGGATCCAATTATTAGCCACAGATTTCATTTCATTTGAATCAACCAATGATTGAACAAAACTGAAGTCTATTTTAAACCAAATTTTACTAAAAATCTGATAAAAATATTAAAAGTCTTCTTGTTTTCTGTGCCGTAAATAAAAGTCTTGGAAAATGGTTCAAAGGTTTTGGACAATTTTGAAATTCAAATTTTATTTCCAAATTAGTTGAGGAAATTGATGAAATATTTTTTGTAAATTAAGCAAAAGAATTAATGTCAAACAAAATGACAATCAATGGTTTGAAAATGAGTTTTCGGAACTATTTCTTTGTATTAAGTCTTTTGGGCAAATTTTATGGAGCCTTCTCCTTCTGAAGAGTCGGTACATTCCAGAAACTGGTCTGAATGGACTGCAAGAGTCACGCCATCAAACCATTTAACCAAACTTGAATTCTGAAGCATTAAATGAATTTACTGATACCAACCACTGATACCCAATACAGTGCCGTCCGATTTGTTCAATGGATTCAAATCCTTTCAATCAATCGACAAATCATTTTTCTGTAATAAAAGTTGTTTTCAAACTTGTATTCAAAACATTTGTTAGTCATTAATGAATCCGTAAAAGGGTTTCACACTTTGTTTGTCTATAATATTAATAATACTGAAGACCACTGAGTATTGATTGCTAAAGATATGACTAGAGAAAGGACAAATAGGCATTTATTTTACTAAAATAGGTAAGTAAAATATAGTAAACAAGGGTTTGCCTCAAACCTAATCCCCACTACATTTACACCTTTTAACTAAACCTATCTTAACATAAACTAAATTTAGATTTAACATGGGATTTCCCCCCATAGACTTAACATTAGATTTTCCTCATAGACTTAACATGGGATTTCCCCCCCATAGACTTAACATTAGGTTTTCCTCATAGACTTAACATGGGATTTCCCCCCATAGACTTAACATGGGATTTCCCCCCATGACTCATTATTAATAGACATTAGACAAATTTTTTTTTATTTTTAATCAATTGTTTCGCGAGCGAAGAGTTTTGACCGTTAGTTCAGACTAAAAATGAAAAACGGATCGAACTTTTATCATAAATACTGATCCGAAACCGCAATTTAATATTGAAATAAGGGATTTATGTTTAATTATTGTGAGCCAAATAAAGTATTTTTCAAAATATTTAAATATTTTCTAGGATCTAGGGGTATATTCCAAGCATGTTTTGAATGTCTCAAAGAGCTGAGACCAAAACTGCATTGAAATAGAGAGCAAAAAGCGTTCATTCTTAAAATATTACCCCCTCCTCATGGTGACCTTTTGTTTTAATCTTTGTTTCTAGGCTAGCTATTATAAGATAAAAAACAAAATTGGCGAAAATAGCTATCATTAGTTAAAATTTCTTTCTTTCCATTCACTGGTATTTATAATTTTCGAGTTGGGTTACTATTTTGATGGTAAACGGATCGGATTCTAATGTATTCGAAATCTATGCTCTCGCTCAATGTTCAATTGTCAAACGGATTTTGATTTGAAATAAAAAAAATTTGTCTAATGTCTATTAATAATTTATTAGTTAGGGTCGAGGTTTAGGCGGTTTTTAAGCCATTTATTCATTTTTCAGAATTGAATGCATTAGATTCTAGTGACTAGAAACTTTATTTGAATGAAAGATTCAGTACTGACACCTATGCACATAAGTTTAGAACGCTTTTATCGATTGAATTCTTCTCTATTTACTTTAAAAGTACTTTTTTAAAATACTTATGCAGATCATTTGAAGAAATAGATATTCAGTCTGAGTATTAAGTAATAAAGTAAAGAGTAGATCAGATAACCAAATGGGAATATTTCGTTTCCCCCTAGGCCTATTTTTTGAAAAATTAACATAAAAATTCAATGAGTTTTGACTACTCCCCCCCCCCATTCCAGAAAAATTGTTGATTTGCTATATCCAGAGAAAATTATTCATAATCTTTAAAGTAATTTTGATATTAAAAACTCAAATGTATTATACTAATTCTTAATCTTTAGTCACGGGAATGCTTTGTCATCTATGATCAAGGTTAATGAGTGGTAACTGAATATAAAATAGAGTGAATGCTCACCACTCCAATTCCTCCGTAGTTAAGAGACCTAATGAAATGAGTTGAGTGAATTCCGATTTAATAACCAATTAATTGAAATTACTTTGGAAAATGTTGTGAATAGAAGAGGGGTTGTAATATTCCGGCCGGAAATACGATATCATTTTTATTTGGATTATAAAAAGCATTGACGACCGCCGGGTCTGTACTCCACTTATCTTTATTAACGGGTTGTCGCAATTTCATCAGATTTTTTGCCGCTTCATATTTAAAAACTCCCAGAATATTCTGCAAGAACTGATCTTCAATTACGTGTAACTAAAAGAATATAAAATAATTTATAATTAGTATCTTGTCAAAACAATCAGATGATAATAGAAAAGTAGAATTTCTAGTGTTTATGAATTGCACAAAAGACGCATGCACAAGTTGACTAAATCCAGAGCTGTCTAATCATTAAATTTTCCGATAAAAGCACAATAATTAATAAATTTCAATAATTGAGTAAAAAATGTTGCTTTTAGTCAAAAGGTAAAACAAATTTCATTTTACTTTTTCATCTCTGAAAAAATCTTTGCTCGGAGTGATTTTGAAATACAATTGATTTCGATATTTTTCCTGAATAATAAAGTAACAAAACATACTAGTCTCTACTAGTTTTACTCCGCAAACAATATTCAGTAGAAATGAATGGGACTATTTTCAGAAAAGTATGTGCATGGTCAAGCGGAAAACTTTAGTATGAGTTTTAACAGATTGTGATAAGCAATAAACTGAACTCAAATCATATTTTTACGACGTTTACGAAGTTTTCCAATATATAATCACGTAATGACGTCTCCTTACACCTCCACCTCTCATATCATACTACTCCTCCGAACCTCAATTCTAGTCATCGAAATTCAGCTTAGTATAGACAAAGGATAAATAATATTCTTATTTCAATTTATACCGGTATGTACTTGTTTGGTGTCTTGCAAGATATTAAAATAAACATATAAAAATTTGATGTCACAAAGTGTGATAAAATGGAAAAATATAAACTTATAGAATTTAAATAAATTCCTATTTCTTTGGAAGACGTGTCAGAATAAGCCCAAAATCTTCGTTACATTTGAATAAATAGTATTTTGAATCTCAAGTGAATGGTTAATGGATTTGAATCTTTCAACACTTAGATTCGATTTAAAGAGAGAAATGCAAACAAAATGAAACGCTTTTAGTTCTTAAGACGACTCACTAATTGATATTCTTTGGAGAGCTCTATAGGATTTGTGAGTAAATCGGGATAACCTATCCTTTCGTTGATAGCATTGGCCTTCTCTCGCGCCACTTCAATGGTCGACTCATCCATCCAGTCATTCAGATTCAACAATTCATTGAAAGCATTCCTAATATTGTGAATCATTTCGAGTGCAGTTTCTTTACTCTTTGGGTCGAAATTATCTCTAATAAAGAGAGCGCCGACAGCCATTCCCATTCTTTTGTTGACTAATTCAACGCATTGGTTCCATCGGATGCGATCTGCAGACACTCCTAATCACATTAATTGAATGGTTACTCGAATTGAAAGCTATGTTTGGATTTAATACAAACCGAGTAGTATTTTCTTGAACTCTGTTCGGATTACACCGTAATCTCCGTCCAGATATGGGAGAATGTATTTGACTAATCTCCAGATCACGTAATTCTGTAGAATCTTCGAGTCCTGCTTTGAAATTATTTTTCCCATTTCTGTGAAATAATCGATGGAATAGATGACAATCTCCTCATCCGTGAGGACTTGTGTCGGCAAAAAGTTATTTAAATAAGTAATCCAATCGAACTCTGGAATCAAAGTTTTCAATTTTCGTATTGTCATCTTCTTGTACATGGCTCCCGTGTCGTGTCTGTCCGCTTCGGGCATTGATATCTAAGGAGATGGCGCGCAACTTGAATGACAGGATTGAAACCGTGAAGCAATACTAACGTTTGCGAGTTGTGTCTCAAAGTCAAGAACTTTGATCATCTCTTCTGAAGCATAAGATCTGTTGGCCCCCAACAACACTGCTATTTCAATCATAAGCTTCAAATAGGCTTCTCTTTCCTTGAAGCTGGACTCTTTCAAAAAGTAGTCTCTACTAGGAAGACCTAATGACATTTGGTCCAACTTTTTATGTCAAAAGAATTTATTATTTAATCAATTTTTCAAATATTTATCAAAAATGATAAAAATTGAGATTTAATGGAGGCTAACATTTATTATATTGATTGAAGAGTTCCGATCGTCGGGTCCGACCCATTGCTCCACAATTAGTCCTTGATTATATTCGCCCCTTAATTTCCCCAGCAATGCTTCGAGTTTCCATTTGGGGAAGTCCCAGCTTTGATCTAGAACAGGCCAACCACCCAGATCTTTTAATGTTTGTCGTAAGGGCTGATCCCCAATCTCTTCAATTTTATCTTCAAATTAATGTTGAATATGTGAGTGAAAGGCAACTATTGACAGGAAAAGTGATTACCCGTATTCATACATGACTTGTAGAATAGTTTGGCTTTGATTGTAGCGCTATTGTCATTACTGTTGGGCTGTTGTTCCAAAAGATCTGTTAAATCAAAGTATTTGTTACTATTTAGACACTTATTGACATCTGACGCCTATTCACAGATCTGATCCATTAAGCAATTCAAGCATTTTTCAGAAATTATTATCGAAACAAATAAAAGCAAAAAAATATTTGTTTGGTTCACTCAATATATTGTGGAGTTGTTGAATACCTTTGAGAATGATTTGGAGTTCATCAGCCAGTACTTCAAATGTGCTGATACTGGATCTGTCCTCAGGAATGATGTGTTTTCTATTCCATGTGCCACAAGCAAATTGAAAGAAATCCTCACATGGATCGGCAGTTAAGTCCATTGCATGTAACAGAGAAGACGCTTAAATAGACCGATAAAAGAATTGTTAGACTTTTTTGTCTATACAACCCAACAGTAATTGGTTTCCCTGGAGAACAATTCTCAAACACTCACCAGTTTTGACGCATTCCGGAGTAAAACATATTTTATTCATCGAATCTAAGAATGTAAATAATAATCAATTATTAATCAGATTTATTTCTGATTAAAAATTATTGTTTTAGGGAACAAACATTAAAACTGTTTTTGACAGCTTTCACAATGAATAGCAAATATTTATTGAAATTAACTTCAATTTTTAATGACTTGAGCTAGTCAAATTACAGCTATAATTCTTGCACTAAATAATTCATTGATAGAACGCTAACTAAATTAGTCAATTATAATAGAAGGGATGTGCAAGGTCCGTGACCCTATGTGAATATAGGAGGGAGATAGTGGATCGTTTTTCAAACCAAAATACAGGGGGAAATATATGGAGAAAATACTTCAAAAATGGCGGATAATTTTTGTTAACGTATATCGTTTTCCCACAATTTTTTCTTAAATACGCTTATTTCCGGTAATTTTAAACATAAATTATCATAATTAAGCCACAATTAAACTAATTTATCAAATATCAAGCCTAAATTGCTTAAAATAACAAACAAAATGGCGGACATTTTTGGTTGCCATTTTTAAAAACTGCAATTTTCGGAAGTTCTCTACGTTTTTTATGGGAAAATTTTTTCAAACATAGGAGGGAAATAAGTCAACAAATCTTGGACCTAGGGGGATGTTTTTGGAAATCCCCCTTTTGAACATCCCTGCATAATAGTTGAAATCCAATTAGGGTGTGTTATTAGTTTAATTATATACGCAGAAAGGCATTAGTAACTTTGAAAGCGATTTTATTGAAAATCACCTAGAATATGCAGGTAAGCAGTTATAAGAAGCACCCGAATCAGTCAATTTGTTCGCCATTGAGTTTACGTTAGCTAACTAGATCTGTTAGTTACCAGAATCATAGCCCAATAGAAAAGTTTTGCGCCTGCAGGTTGTTTAAAAAGTGATTTTTTATCGTAAACAAAAAGAAAACAAACATGCTACATGTAACATGCATTTTAGTTAAAATTCGATGTTTTGAAAATATTATCATTACAAATTTAAACAGCAGATATGCACAAGGTAGAGAATAAAATTATAATATAAGATAAATATTGAATAAAAATAATTGGCAGAGAATGGCCAAGGTGTTGCCCCGAAGCTTATTAACTGTCAATTCATTTATCATTATTTTGGTAAAAAAGGAAATTTAATTAAAGATTTACTGTTAGTCTCGATGTCTTGAAACGACGTGAGCGAAAAAATTGTGAAAAGTAATAGAAGGCACCCAATCGTCAAAATGAGACATTTTTCTAAGCATGTCCTCCCTTTCCATAGAATGAATTTAGTGGAAGGACTTTGGATTTGAATGTGAAAACTTTTGCCGATACTAATGATTGTATCTTTTCTCCCTCTCATATACTGCTCTTGTACTTTCAAGTGTTCTTCTTCTGTATAGGAGGAGCGTTGATATGCGGTCATTGTCGACGTTGATATGGTATGCCGCACTTTGCTTGTGCTCAAAGGGTTCTCATGAATATGTGTTTTTGACGAATACGGAGCAGGGGGTCGATGTGGAGGTGACAATGAGCTCAGTATGTTTCCATTTAAAACGATTGAAGTTCGGGGTGAAGTGCGGGGCGAGCCTTAAGAAAAAATTTTAACTTTCTTTAAGAATAATTTTATGTAATTTTTGATGTCTTTCACTTCAGAAGTTTTTTTTAAATTAATTCCATCTCTCAATTTGAAGTCGTTATCGTTTTTATATTCAAATCTAAATGTCTTGAATATGATTTAATTGGTTGTGAGATCATTAGAGATTAGTTTCATTTTTGTCTCTTAATTGGAGAACTTTCGAAATTATTTCAAACAGTGTTTGTAAGGAACAACTTTTTTGAATTTTAGTTTTTTTAGTGTAAAAACTGTAAAACTATTTCTTAAAATTTGAGGCTTAAATTAAAGTGAAATTGATCATGCCAATTATACAGATTAGTTACTCAATGGTTTTCAATTTATTTCTGAAGAAACATCATTTTGAGTTTTTGAAATCATGCGTCTTCTTAACATGACTCATTTGATTGGTTGACAAGATAATCGGTTTCGAGAAAAATCAATTTCTAAACAGATTTGAGTAATTGAGGTCTTTTGAGAATAAGATTTACATAAAAATCATATCAAGTATTGATGTTTTCAATCATTAAAAGCAGTACACATTTCAGCCCAAATAACTGTAATGGAATTTGTGCAACATTTCCAGGTTGCTATTCGTTTTAGCTCACTCTATTATAATCATTTATTAGGTACAATTGGCAAAATTCATATAAATTGAGCAGGTTTAAAAGTTATTCAATTAACTGATGGTTTAAAGCCGTAAAATAAAAAGAAGTTTTACCGCTGGGAGTATTGGATTGGCTGTTTTGGTAGGTTTTCGGGTCCAGTGTCAGAGAAGTGGCCTTTTCGCGGGTCGTTGGCGTAAACTCTTCACTCGTGTAATACATGGGCTCTATAGCACTGTTTGGAATTCCGATTGTAGAGTTGGGTCGTTTAATCGGTACAATCATACTTTGGCCGTTTAATTGCTCAGTCGGTGAATCCCTTGTTATGTTTGGACAGTTGAGACGTTGAAATTTTGGACAGTCATATTGTGTGAGTGCATTGCTTTTCGAGTCAATATTAAGATTATTGTGAACATTCATTATATCGCTTTCATTACTAAAAAAGTAAAATTTCTGTAATAAAACAAAATTAACGATTAATTGCATATCAATAACGAATTTTCTGTTCATTTTTCATTAACAATGTTTTAAAATGTATTCATTTCAATATATTTCCCAAATTCAGTTTACTCGTGGTAAAAGTAGCTTGTTGTCTTGGCCAACCCTATTAGTTTTGTAATTAAATGGCTATATATGGCAATAAATGAACTAGATGCAGAATTTCATAAGTTGGCTTAGACTAAAACACCTAGGAAATCGAAGTGTCCGATTTATCACTTATGATTTTGATTTTTTTTGGTAAGAAAGTGTCGGCCTTTTGAAACGCCGGAAACTTTCCGGTAATCTAGAGTCTTTTACAAACTTATCCGACTGTCCTCAAAGGTGAACAAAGGCAGTCAAAATAAATGATGTGGATAACAAGATGTGTTCGATTATCTAAATAGGGAGCTGAGCCGCAAGCAGTGCCACACAAGTTGTCATTAAAAGTAAGGATTTGAAAATTGTAGAGAACCTAAAATACCAGAATTCTCGAAAATATACAAAATAATAATAAAGTGCCATTCAATCGATTTTAGTCTGTTTTCTGACTTTCAATCGTCACTTCTCTCTGTTTTGAGAAAAAGCTGAGTCGGACCCCTCCCTCCGTTGTAAAACTATAATTTTAGAGATGCCCAAGGTCCGTTATCATAGGGTGGGGATAGTGACTCATTTTTCAAAACAAAATCTAGGGAAATATAGGGAGGGGATATTTCACAAATGGCGACCGGAAGCGCTTAGCTTAAGAAAAACTGAGCCATCAAAACCAGAGGTCACCAAGTTAAAAGACCCTAGGACCATAGAGTGGCCAAAAGAACTTTCGACTAGGGTGTCCAAATCTCAAAATATTCTGCCTAGAGGGCTAAGCACATGGTAAGCACCTTGGTGACCCCTGCTGTAAATGTTATAGACTCTATAATATAGAGATACAAAGTTGAATCACTAGAATATTTATGTTGCTAACTTAAAAGTTAGAGCTAACTAAAGCTTCTTAACTTTAAAGAAAACATCATTTTCAATAATATTAAGAAAAATACAGAAAAAGATTTTCAGTTCAATCATTATTTATTAAATGAAAGAATGTAACATGACCATTTCCAAAATATGGTTCAAATTAAGCTTTATCTAAATTCGATTTTCATTAATTTTGCAGAAACTTGATAGAAAACTCAACAAAATAAGCAAGGGGTGAAATTATGAAAGCTTAAAGCCTAAGTTGTGGTCTAACTTTCCAATAATTGCATTCTTTTCGTTTATTTTTATAAATTTTGATGATCTAAGTTTTAAATTTGAACTGACTACAATTGTACAGGAGTGTGCAAGATCCGTGACCCTAGGGGGATAATGAATCATTTTCAGATCCAAATCTAGATAGGTATATAGGATGTTTATTTTCAAAAAATGGCCCACCAAAATGGCGACCGGAAATGCCATTTTCCGCCATTTTGTACTCAAATACGCTTATTTCTAGAAATTTAAAGCCTAAATTAGCTTAATTAAGCCTCAATTAAGCTATCATTCAAGTTACAATGCTAAATTTCTTAAATTAAGGGACAAAATGACTGATTTTTTGCCTGTCATTACTAAAAATTGGCAATTATTAAGAGGGGTCAGTTTTTCTACGTTTTTCTGGGAAAATATTTTTTCAAACCTAGGGAGATAAATCGCTAAATCTCGGAACTAGGGGATATTTCAGGAAATCCCCCTTGCACACCCCTGAATTGCACTGTACGCCCTGATACCATACAAAGTTGAAAATTTGATCAAATGTTGAGGAAAGCAAATCGAAAAATATTTTTAAAGAGAAGAATTCACGCAATGAAAGATTAGTTTTCGATTTTGTTTAGTCAAATGTTTGCACAACCATTTCAACCATTTATTCAATGATTTCTATTTACACTTGAATTTAGCCAATGATGCAAACCTTCTTTTGAAATTATAGTCAGACTATTCTTCTGAGTTGACTATCAGTTGACGTGTTATAACAAAATTAAAATTAATATTACATCGATTTCTAAGCGATTGCTTGTTCGAGAACATCTGCCATAATGACATTAAATAAGCTATTCCTAAACTTTTTGAGTGAATTATCAAATAATAGAAGAATTGTCTTTTTAATTCTCAACTTATATAAGGAGTCAAATTATAATAAAGTCCTTATTTTCAAATCGATTGACTTTAAGTACATTTTAAAGCAAAAGACAAAATCAATTCCTATTGAGAGCTTTTTAATAGAAATAATTGTTATTTCAATGTGTTAATCTTTAACACCCTATCATAATTTTACTGACTGGAAGCACTAACATGAGAAAAAAATTCCCAGTAAGTAAAATGACTGGATTCATTATTAATTAACATTAGGGTAATTTCAAATTTCAGATTATTTAGTTAAAGACATCTAACTTTATGAAAATTGATCTTTACCCACATATTTTATTAATTTGTAACAGTTAAAACAATTTTAATTTTAGAACAACATTTTCAGCAACTTTTTGTAAAATAGCCATTTATTTACTTAATTTCTGTTCGTAAATTCTGACCCTACCTCACAAATCTAGTAATAAATAAGAAACTATCTATTCAATTTTAATTATTTTTAGTTTTTCATTTAGAGGAATAATGTTTGATAAAAGTCAATAAATGACAAAGGTGAAACCTTAATGGTTAGATGTAATAATGCTTTTAAAAATTGGTTGAGAATTTTTTTGTCATATTCGTGCTTAACGGTTAAGCAGAGCTGATTTTAATATCAACTCTGTGTTACAATAAAAATGCTTTGAGTTGTTTTCGAATCTAATTAGTTATTTAGTGATCTTCAATTGTCTTCTCAAAAAACCATGACTACCAATAGTACTGTTAATCAAATTCAGTCAAATAATTTTTAAAATACTTATCCAAATCATTTAATCTTTGCTTTTAGGCACACCTAATCAAGGTGTTACATCTTTTTATTCAAAACGGAGATTCAAGTCTCATGATTGTTAATAAAATCTAATTTTAGAGTAATATTTATTTGAATAACTACTTTTATTTTCAATCCCATTTAACAAGCACGTTGATAAATTTGACCAGTAGACTCTTATTTATTTTTACTAAGGTATAAAATGCTTCTCTTAATTTTAATGTTGGGAGATTCTGATAAATTTCGATTAAATTCCGTTAATTGCATTAAATCAACTAAAAAATATAAAGACGAAAAAGAATTGAAAATATAAAAAAGTTTCCCTAAATTTTACTAAAAAGACAAAGTTTTTATTTGACTCCTTGGTGTCTGGCAGACATTTTACTAAAAAATTGTCATGAATAAAATATTTGAAGAAAAATAGCTTTTAGAATTTAAGGAATATTTTCATTCGATTCAATGGCTGAATAAATATATTTTCATATCTCTTTTGTTTCTTAGAGAAGGAGTTGGTATCAATTCATATATAAAAAGTATTTATATATTAGAAAATATATTTCTAGTTTTGAAATTCCATTTATCATTCAATTTATAACTACGATTGGCTCAGAGCGAAAAAAATCTTAGAATTGAAGAAAAAATCATCTTTTTAATGCTTGACTCAAAATTCATAACTGTTGATAAGAAAATAATATAAAACTTATTTCACTTTCTTTCAAGTCTTTGCTATTTTTCAGTCATATGACAAACATTTAATTAAATTGGTTTCTATTTTATTAGACCTGGGATTGGAACAAATTTTTCATCTTACAAAAAGACTCCAACAAAGTTTCAAGTATTGTTCAAATGAGTTCCTTTGAATCATTTTTACTACAATAATGGAATTTCGGACTAAATAACTTTACATCTTACTTTGACACAAAAGATCAAGTTAGTTATATAGATGTGCTATCTTGTTGTTAAAGCTTGTTTCAAATGTTTAGTTTTCTCGATAATTATTTGTCTCAACAAAAAAAACCAATGGTTTTGAAAAACATTTACAATTGTTTCAAATTATATCAAGTCACTCACTATCCGACAAAATTGATCAATAGATATAGGTATTCAATGTATAAGATTAGTTTACCGAGATAATACACGATGCTAAATTGACTATAAATTGAGTTTGCAGTGGCTATTAAGTCCTATTTCTTATGTTTGCAAACAAATTATTTCAAGTTAGTGAAGATATTTCAGTTAAGTGTTGTGAAAGTGTCTGTCATTAACTTAATTGAAACATTGTTTGCATTTTAAACACAGAAAGCAATTGAGGACCAAGGACTAGTCAAGATTTTCATATAAATTTTTAAATAGTTTTCCCTGAATGATATAAATATAATAATTATTACTCAGTTCAGTTAATAAACAAAGTACAGGTTTTTAAGTAAAAATTTAGTTAAAACTTTGCAAAAGTAAAGAATTTAAAGAACTCTTTTTAACTGGCTATAGATATTTGGTCACTAAGGCCAAACTGACAATTGGACTGATTAACTTTGTGAAAGCCTGAAGTCTCCATTAATCTATGTTATTTTCAATTATTAAATGGACAGAGTTGAAAAGCTGCAACTAGCTTCTTTTGACAAATACCTTTTTCTAATATGCCAAACTTTAACAAAAACAACAGAATTTGAATATATTTGAAGTGAATATATTTGAAGTGAATTAGCTAGTTTATTATACCAACAAATAAACAATTCATAATTATGTGGTCAACTCTATATTATTTATGATTTCTGAATATGTAATAAACACACTATAAATCCAATTTTTATAATATCCATTTTTGTAATCATTTTGTGAACCTATCATTTATATCATGTGTTACTGGTATCAGTAATCAGCGCTAATTTGACTCCAATTTTTTTAAGTTTCCAATTTTATGAAAGCTTCTGGTCAAACAGTCTTCACAAAAATAAATTTCGAGTGTAATATCAACTTTAATTACAGAAGAAGTTATTTTTTATTGCAATGAAAGTATTGAAGATTTTTGTCAATTTCAAAATTAATGAATTGGAAAACTTCTTATGCATTGTTCAAATGAAATGAATTCAAGAATTGAATAAAATAATTAAAAATGAAATATTTCTTACCTGAAGGTTAAGATTGATAGCGATGATTGTCTCCGATCAGATATTATCGATCAACTTTTTTAGAAGTGGTGCTCAACTGGTGTTAAAAACTATGAACTATGTAAGTTGATGAAATACTGAGCCCTAAGTGGTGGTCTATATGTGAGTGAAGTTGTGCACCGACATCACATGCAGCACATGCACATACGCCACACTCACATAGCTATCGATTCGCGAAGAAATGATGCCTTAATTTGTTTTCTACACCTTATATAAGGCTTATATTCGCTTTACTTCTTTGAATCTATAAAAGATGTTGCGTTCAGTTGGGGTCGCACTCAATGACATAAAAAACTGATACTTAACTGAACCTTAGATTTCAGTGAAAGTAATTTCAATTTGACAATAGTTTCATTCTTTTGTTTAAGTCTTTGAATTTGAATTCTAGACATAACCTCAGGTGAAAATAGAAACGAATTTAAAGTAAAACAAATGCAAAAACAGATTAAATTTAAGACAAATTGAAATACCACTGAAAAGATGCCTTTCATTATTCAGTGCCTATATTTTTGCAAATGTTATTTCGATAAAAATAATGATTAGGAATAAATTATTAAATTCAATTTCCATTATTATTAAATGAATTATTAAATTTTAATTTTCTGATTTCAGGCTAAGAACATTTTATTCTTTAGTTATTAACTAAATGATTCAAGGTCTCAATAATAATTGGAATTAAAATCAAGACAATTTGATTGGAGGTTCGCAAAAGTGATGGCAAAGCACTGGTTTCTGAAAAGTCTAATAATAAGAATAAATGATTAGGGATTTCGCATAATTGGCTGTATTTTAAAAGTTCTTACTTATGGAAAACGTGTCTTATTTTCAGTTATATTTGTCTAATTGTGTTCACTATAATTATATCCAGTGTTTGGCTCATTATTATTTGGTTGGCATCTATTTTATAATAAACTTCTATATCAACACATTTCCCCAGAGATATGTTGTGAACAAAGATATTCTTTCGGACCAATTAAGTCAACGAATAAATTTGAATGAATGACAAAATTATATTCTTTTCAACCGAGTGTTGAAAGTATTTCCCATAAAAACAATTTCTATTATTCTTAACATCAAGTGATTGACAGTTCGATGAAATTGTTTTGAATACAAAAGATTTTAATAACAAAATCGATAAATCATAAAAAATCGACCACTGTTCCTAATCATAAAAAAGAATGAAAATGTTTTTCTCTGAACTTGGAACTAGCAAAAATGGAATTTTTGGAAAATAGTCGAAATCATTAAATAAAGTTTAACAAAATATATGATGTCGTGAAAGAGAGACAAATTGTTAGCTCTTAGTCTTTGTAAAGGCTTTTAGTTGTTAGTAAAATACTGTATTTGTCATCAGATATCATTGAAAAACAAGAATCCCTGAGGTTTGTCAGCGCATACCAGTGCTCACAGCCATCGATAGAGATGGGATTAAATGGGCTCAAGAAGTGGAGAAAGTGCTACCATTACACAAATGGTTTTGAATATAGCGTTTCAATGCTTAATATGCCGTCCAAAGCCTATAATAAACTATCAGTCTATCAAAAATAAGAACCTTTTTTTGTTATTTAAGTGAAATGAGGGATGACCAAGACCATTCACAGTTACAGTCTGCCCTCAAGATAAGGAACATTATAAAAGAATTTCGAGATTAGGGAGTATTCAGTGTATGGACCGCTCCTGTATGGATATTATCATTTTAAAGGTTCCGTTATAAGGGATCGGATATAAGGGATCCTCATTATAAGGCAAAGACAATGACTGAACAAATAAGAATAAACTGTACATTCATATAAAGGAAATGTTCTTAAATGAACATAACTTTTTACTCAATGCAATAGTTTTAATCAACAATTAGAGAATAGCATTTATGTTCTCTTGAAGAGTCAAAAATAACAGATTATCTCTCTTTGTCTTAATTAACATTTGGATCACTTTTGTGATAATGTGGACAGCGAGTTTCAAAAACACAGCTTTTGTAGCGATCACTTCCCCTGAAGAATATAAGAATTTCTTAACCGATAAAAGACATCATTTCACTGAAGTGAACATAAAAATGAATATCACTATAATTGTCGATATAATGAATTATCTGATTTTATTGCATTTTTGTTCCCAAATTGACCACTTTTTAATTGCCGATTGCCCACAGATTTAAGAGGTTTATATTCCCGATAACTCACAGCTCTAGTTATAAGGCAATTTCGATTTAAGGCTAAATAAATTTGCTGGTACCGAGCATGTCAACTATATCGAGGGCAAACTGTATATAGTCATAAGTTTTGGAAATTTGAGATTGCTCATCTATTATCCATAAACTAACCTTTAAAATAGGCTCAGAATATGTGACAAACATTTCTAACCAAAAGCTATAGAAATTCAGACAAAAAATTTACCAAAAAGTTGGGTCAGTTTGTTGAAAAATGGAGAACTGGTGGTCATTATCTGGGTTTAATGAAATACTCTTCGGAACAATTATCTCAAATATTATACAATTATATGGAAACCATTTTATAGTAAATAATGATTTTGAAAACAATTTTATCGCTTAAATATTAATTGTTTTGTAATCAAATAAAAAAGTAAATGTTTGTCGACGTCTATAAAAAAGAAATGATTTATAAAAATATATGAATTGAATTAAAATTTAAAGAAAACATTGAATTCGACGAAAATGAGAGTTGAAATGAATGAGTGAATCAAAGAATTAAAGATGTCTTTTAAATAAGAGATAATAGAAGAGCTGAGCAAAAGTTTATAATAAAAGAGACTTCGTTTCAATCAATAGTTTTCTTTCTCGTCAATAATGTTATGTCCTCTAAGACTAGTGTCAGTCGAGTTGTCGGCAATGGTTTTAGTTTTCTTCAGATGACTGTTCAGATGAGCTTTTTTTGTGATTTCCAATTGTTTTCGTTGTTTAATAAGGTTTCGATTCGGAGTTTGTTTCTGTTGAACACAACCCAAAGGAGTTCTAACCCTTTGGCTGCCATTGTCTTCCCTTTTCTTGACCTCTTTCTTACTGTCATTCAAAGGAGTGGAAGAAAGACATTTGTCTTCAGATATGAGACTATCCGATGAATTGTCGCCCAAATCTAAGACATTGCTATCGAAAGACAAATGCATTGCAGATATTTTAGCGACCATCGACTCTTGAGCCGCCAAATCAATAGGTGTCCGATCGATGCCTAATGTTGGAGAGCGTGGATCTGACAATGAGTTGAGCAAGGCACCATTTCCCTCCACTTTGTCCGTCAAATCAATAGTTTGTCTGCATTTCGTGTCAATCACTTGTATGGGAGTTCTGTCGAATTGGAAGGTCGGAGAGCGCGGGTCTAAACTGACGCCAACGCTTCGGACGGGAGTCCTATCATCGGTCGACTCCACGTCCTTTTTCTCTGAATTATTGCAACTCTCATAGTAATAGTCATTCATATCAGTCCACGCTTTCGACGCTAAAGAACCCATAGTTTGATATATTTGTGGACAGAATTTAATATAAATTAACTAAACATCAAATGTTCTGAAAATTCAATTGTTTTGAACAAAATCTGCATTCAATAGATTTGAGCGCTTTTTCTGTTATAAAACAGTCAAACGTCGACCAAATATACAATCATTTCATTGGTTAACAAAAAAACATTTAAAATCAATTTTTGCCTTCTTTTTGCCCTCTTTTGTTCAAAATTTTAATAAATGATTGGTTGAGAAAAAATGTAACTTTAAATCTCTTTCTTATATCTTTTGATTATTTAATATGAAAATTGAAATCTTAAAAATACATTTGAATATTAAATAGTAATGCAATTAAATGGTCTAAAATTGATTAAAAGCGTGAATGACTCGCAAAAGTGTTCACTTAATTAAATGGCAAACATTAACAACGTTTGAATGCCTCACAATCACAAACAATTGCACACATTTATATCAACTTTACAAAGATTACTTATTCAGAATCTCAGTAGATTATGAATTAAAATTGATAGACTCATTTAATTTTAGATATAAAGTTATAAAGTAAAGAAAAATTGAATTTTAGTAAACCATTTGAATAAGAGGTGAAAAGGGAGTAAAATGTGAGTGAAATCGGTGTCGAAATTGATGTTCAGAGAAAATAAAAAGTTTTATTTGAGTGGAAAACGTTTTGGTGTAAAATCAGATAATAAATATACCGGTTATTCATTCGGTTTGATTCATACATTTCGTCTGACAATTGCCTCAAACAATGGATTTACTGAAGCCATACATCCATAAGATTCGTATACCTGTTCCCAACGACAAGATATACAAAGACGAGTGCGTCCTCTCTTTTGACACTCCCGTAAATAAACTTTGTTTTAATTATTTGATTATTCATTGATTTTATGGCTTCAATTCACTTCTTAAGTATTCCCCGAATGGACTCTACGTATGTCTCAATACATTTCTGGGTTTCGGCAGAGATTTTGTGGAACTGCACCACAAGAAGACCGGAAACGCAGTATTTCTTCACCTCAAACGCATCGATCGCGAGGTATGTCTTTAATTGCATTCAATTACTTGAAAATCCTTTTATTGTTATATATATTCAATCAAATGAAAGGTTCCTCAAAGCGATTGCGAAGAAACCAAACCTAAGATAACAAAACTGGCGATCGGTGTCGAAGGAGGTTTCGATGTCCTAAACAAAAACAAACTCCAATTCGATGAAATCAATTCAATTGTTATATTACCTCAATTTGCAGTCATTCCTCTCCCGAACCCACAGCTTCCGGAACAGGTTGTCTGACTTGAGGTCCACTTGTCTGACATTCATTTATTATCTACTTTGACAGTTATTGCAATCGGTTTCAGTGGTTCTTTCGTCGGACGCGGCCTTCAAATTAGAAGAGTTGCAGGCACTGGCCGGCACCTGGGACGGCGAGAAGCGCAAAGTGACCAAGTATGTCTCAGTTCCTGTTTGCTTAAACTAACTGACATTATCTTTCAAGACATGCAAAAGATTTGTTACAATTGGAAAATGGCGTCAAAATTCCTCCGAAGGGTTGGAAGTGTGAAAAATGTGATAAAACCGATAATTTGTGGCTTAATCTCACCGATGGAACGATACTTTGTGGCCGTAAATACTTTGATGGGACGGGTGGTAACAATCACGCGGCGCTCTATTATTCAGAAACTCAATACCCACTGGCAGTGAAGCTTGGCACTATCACACCTGACGGCGCCGGTAACTCAAATTGATTTGTTTCAATCAACTTATGAGTGTTTTGTCCAGATGTCTACTCTTACGACGAGGACGATATGGTAGACGACCCGAGTCTGGCCAAACATTTGGCACATTTCGGTATAAATATCTCCAAAATGGAAAAGACGGACAAATCAATGATTGAACTCGAAATCGATTTGAATCAACGCTTTGATGAGTGGTCTATCATCCAAGAAGAGGGCACAAAACTGACCCCAGTGTTTGGTCCTGGGTACACTGGTCTGACCAATCTGGGAAACTCTTGTTACCTGAATTCCGTAATGCAAGTGATGTTCAGTATTCCGGACTTCCAAAGCAGATATTACCCGCCCCATGCAATCTTTGATTCGGCCCCATTAGACCCGCCCTCCGACTTTACCACTCAAATGGCGAAACTGGCGTATGGACTGCTGTCCGGCAAGTATTCCGAAGAACAGCAAACGGATAATGAAACCAAAGAGCAGACGGGAGTAAAGCCGACAATGTTTAAGAATCTAATCGGGAGGGGACACCACGAATTTTCCACAAAACGACAACAAGACGTTCAGGAGTTCTTCTTACATCTGATTAACATCATTGAACGCAACAATAGGACTAATGCCAGCCCTCCCGCCACCGACTGTTTCAAGTTTCAAACCGAAGAACGAATAGAGTGTTCGGTCTCTAAAAAAGTCAAATACAACACTCAAACCCAGTATTTGTTGTCATTACGGGTCGCACAGAATATGACAAACTCTGAGGCCTTCTCTGCATTTGAGACTAAAAAGAAAGAAATGGAACTCAAAGGACAGAAAATGTATAAAATGTGTAAATTGTTGACTCATTTATTTATTGGATGTCATGTTTCAGTAACGCCAAAGATGTGGTCCGCCCTATAATTCCTATAAAGTGGTGTATTGAGGAGTTCGCAGCGCCGACAGTAATCGATGACTTTTATAGCACTGCAATCGATGGCAAAACAGTTGCCAATCAGTCAGTGCTTACAATCGGACGTTCTTCAGAAATAATTGTTTTCTAATTACAGGACAACTCGATTGAAGACATTTCCCGATTATCTTATGGTTCACATTAAAAAGTTCGCTCTCGGAGATGATTGGGTGCCTAAAAAGTTGGACATCTCTCTGGATGTGCCTGAAGTGCTTGATTTGGAAGATTTGCGATCTCATGGCCTTCAACCAGGAGAAGAACTTCTGCCAGAAGCGGGTGATGAGGGATCGGCCTCCTCCACAAGTTTCCAATTTGATTCTTCCCTTTTGGCACAATTGACTGAAATGGGCTTTCCTTTGGACGGTTGTAAGCGAGCCCTCTATCACACCAACAATGGCGATATTGAGACTACAATGAACTGGATTATGGAACATATGTCTGATCCAGACTTTGCACAACCATTCAATTTGGATGGCGGTGCTACAGCTGCTAAAAGTGATGTCTCGTTTTCAGCTGATCCAGAATCTCTGGTGACTATTATGTCTATGGGTTTCACTCAAGAACAGGCATTACGAGCCCTGAAAGCAACGGTATGTCCAACCCTTACTTGAATAGAAGTTCTTATATTTGAATGTGTTTTGCCTTAAAGAATAATAACATGGAGAGAGCCGTTGACTGGATCTTCAGTCACGCCGACGAGTTGGACACTCAGCCCATGCAAACCGACACAAATCAAAGTCAAACCTGTGAAACGAGTAGCTTTCGAGACGGAACTGCCAAATACGAGTTAATGGCATTCATCAGTCATATGGGAACCTCTACTATGTGTGGACATTATGTCTGTCATATCTTGAAAGACAAGCGATGGGTCATTTTCAACGACAACAAAGTGGCCCTTTCGGAGTGTCCGCCCAAAGACCTGGCCTATATGTACCTCTACAGACGGATAGCCCACTAAACATTTGGGCATTACTTTTATACAATTAACGATTAAATTGAGCCCAACTTTTGGCTAAAAATTATTGCATTATTTATATTAGAGTTTGAATTCGATATTAACTAAAAATCAATTGTTTTTAACCGAAAGTGATATTTATTTCTTCGGAAACACAAATACATAAAAACATTAAACAGATTAACAAAACTCTCTTCAGATGTTTTCTGTCGTTAACATATATGCTGTTTCTGTTGCACATGATTTGGGTGAAGGGTTGTCGACATAGAGGACAAACATTGTTAATGTGCGCCCACTCCACAATACACCGCCTGCAGAACCGATGCGAACAGTTATTCAGTTTGGCCTCATTTCTGATCCCTTCCAAACAAATTTTACATTCCTTGACATTCGCTCGATTTGGAGTCGACTCTTGTCTCATCTCTGGGCTCATGTCTGACCACTAAATACAATTGAGAGGGTTATCAACTCTTGGTCTCAAGTGAGTCAAAAGACTCGTTTCAATGAACCGACGAACTGATCGTCGAAATATCGGTTTTCTTTTTAAGCCAAACGTTGACCCGCTTTCAATTCGTTAACCGTTTCTCTCAAACGACAATCAATTGTTGAGTGCATTCATTATTACACATAATATTATTAGACTAGGAATAAGACTCGACTCGGGTAGGGATTAGTGGGAAATTTTAGATCAGCGATCCATTACAGAAACTTACTCTAATCTTAACGCCGCCTCAACATTGGACTCTAACTGAAGATCTATGGGCTTAGTGACAGTTAGCACATCACTTTACCTATAGGACAACAAATTAGGAGTAATGTAATTTGATCAGGCTGAGGTATGATTAGGGCTTAACTTAGGGCACCAAGGGATCAATTAGGTTAGGGCAATGCCGGTGGCGGGATGGATAAGGAATGGAGCTTTAGTTTTTTTTAGCTCAGGTTATTGGGACGCTCCTAAGATTAGCTTTAGTTTGGAGCACTTTTAGCATTGAATGTTCCGATAATCTGACGCTCAAACATTAATTGTCTAACCAGGTTAATTTTAAGCATTTTTCTGATACAATAAATGAGTTTTACTGAATTTTATTAACTTTTATTTCTATTTTGGAGGCGCGAGCCGTCCGTAAACTGGAATCTGAGGGCCATTTGGTTAGCGAGACGTCAAAGGGTTTAATTCGATTTCAAATAAGTCATAATAATAACGACATTTGAGAA
>JAQIWP010000659.1:0-21830 GCA_034695525.1 Euzetes globulus | reverse complement strand
ATTGAAATTCGCGAACTTATAGTCCAAATCATATCCGAAACAATTTGTGTCATAACCACTGCCTAACAGTTCGGTTTTAATTTGATTAAAGTAAACTTGATGATTTTCATCAGTTTTCAGTTTCATCATATTTTTCTGGTTATATTCTGGCAATTTATTCGGGCTATGAATTGAAAAATAAAATTCTTTGAGTAATTCCGGGGGATAATCATAGAATGATCCAGTGAAGAAAATGTCAATGGACTTAATTGGTATACTAAATTGTCTTGACACTTGACACAAGTGGCTAAAATAAGTAAAGCACTTGAATATCCCATCCAGGCCAGTATGTATCAGGCTCTCGATTATCTTGATTTGAATGTCGTTTTGCAAGAGTACATTTTCTTCATGATTATTATATACAGCTACTTCTAGACTAAAATTTTATAATTATTTATTTATCTGGAACATTTTACAAAATAATTTTACCTTTCAGATAGAATGCTATAATTTTCCAATATTAGATGAACTGGTATTTTGTAAAAATTTATTTCCTTTTCAGTCTTATTAAAAATGTTTAAAATAGCCTGCCTTGTCTCATTATCAGGATTGGATTGATTATAATAACCATAATTAAAACTTGCGAGCTCCTTTAAGTACTGATTTAGCAAATAATTGAGTGCTGGATCACTATCAACCGCTCTCCTGATGAACCAAAAATACTTTGGGAAACATAATGTAAAAGACGGCAGAGTTTCCAGATTTTCAACCCGTATTGAGACGACAGTCTTTCCACTCATATTTTCAGTCCATAAGTCATTGGTTTGGTATAAAAGACCCGATAAACAAATGAGTGAAAATAAATACATGTTAATAGACTCGAAACAATTATTTTTCAAACTGACCAAATTCAATACTTAACTAAATCTAAATGTTTTTCTTAAAAGAATTTAATTAAATAACTATTGATGTTTGTCAAAATGGTATTTAATTATTACATTGCTTTATATTATTTGTCAAGCTCAAATAAAATATAATAAAGAAATTCTGTGGGTTTGCAGCTGCTGTATTTGCAAGTAGGGTTACCAGCAGAGGTGGCCAATAAAAAAAATTTCAGAGGTGTATTTTGCCAAAAATCCTGTTGGGATATGAAGGAGGGTAAAATGGCGGACGGAAATACCATTTAAGTTTTCGTTAATTTTTAATAGTGTCTTAAACAGATTGTAATTAGGATTTTTATAATTATTTGAGCGTTTTTAAACCATAAGAATATTCTTTCATTAAGTATCTAAAGAGCTCAAAGTTTAAATTGGAGTGTGTAAGTTAAAGTTAAAAAAGGGAAATAAAAATCATTTTTGTATTAACCAACAAGTAGATTCACTTTTAATAATATTAGAAAATAAAAGTTCATTTACTTGTCAAATTGTTTAAAATAGTGATGCTATGATTATTTTTTTTTAATATTAACAAGATTACATTCTAAATTTTAACAATTTCCATCAAATTTGATCCACCAAGACTAGATTACGATGAAGTTTCGAAAATTAAAAATAACATAATTATCAATTCTTTGCTAAACTTATTTTGTCTTGTCTAAATGGTAAGTTACTTTTCAATACATTTGCATAATAAGCATTACCGTATTACCTCACATAGTGCGGCATGCCGGTATAAGTTAAATTAACCATTTTCTCAAAATAGGCTTTATGGTGTCTACCGGCATGCCGGTATAAAGTGAGGGAATATTTTCATATAATTTTTTTTAAACTTAAATTTTTTTTAATTGATATCATATCAAATAGAACATGTAGCATAATTTATTTTCTGGTGAATCAACGGATTTATAGTCATTCTTGTTTAAATCTCCAATGCATTTCAGAAATTTTTAATGTTTAGAAGTAATTAATGAAATTTGGAAATTAATTGAATGAATATAAAGTCAAAACTGACTTCAATTCAGATAAATTTTGATAACATTTGTTTATCTTTAACCCTCGAGTTAGTGTTTCTTAGAATTGTTTGTCTTTTATTTACAATTATTTTGTTTTTCTGTATAAAATTTAATCTTTGATTTTACTGATTTTTTCCTCACTTGTACTGGCATGCCGGTCTACCCCCGAGGTATACCGGCACTAACCTCAATTTCGATTTATACCGGCATGCCGCACTATGTGAGGTAATACGGTATTAATTGAATATCGCCAAACAATTATCAAGTACAATAGGTAAAGAAGGCCTACTCATATTGTAAATGAAAATGCAAAGAAGGAACGACTATTTTGCTAGTCGGACAATCAGAAAATTGATTGAACAAACGAATTTTTATCCGGCATTTTATGTCTCAGATGAACTCAGCATTGAACTTGATTATTTATGCAATAAAACAGGGATGGCCATTACAAAATGTATGACAAATGGCCAAGATACACTTTTGGCTAATAATATAACATAAACTTATTTTTTTTGTATTACAGTCTGTATACATAGTTATACAGACTGTAATACAAAATTTGAACTTATTTTGTATTATCAGAGAAAATTTTGTTGAATGCTTAAAAATGTTGTTGCTCTCCCGAAGAACAGTTTCCGCAAGTTTTGAATCGTTAAGAATCCTGAGCATTCGGAATTATCTGATAAATGTTAAGGTTATCTAAGACATAAAAGTGGGTTATTTAATATATTTTGTAATTGCTCAACTAGCAAAACAGTACTCCTTTGAATTTCCATTTACGAGCAGCCATTCTTTGCTTTTGTACTTGATAATTGGTTTATATTATTCAATGAACGTATAATCTGGTTCTTCAAAAATAAGTCATTAAAGATAGGAACAAATATGGTTATCAACGTAAAAATTCTCATTCAATGAGTGGAGATTCAGATAAAATCCATTGATTTAAAACTAATTGATAGGACTGACATTTAAATAGTCTTGAAGTTGTTTTTTTAATTTTCTTTTAATTTTCTTTCAAAATAATGAACTTGTTTAAATCAATTAGTTTTCTGATTATTATATTAATTAATTTTGTTAAATCAGAAAAGGTTTTTGATGTGACAAAGTTTGGTGCAGATCACAAAGGAGTTAACAAGAGCTCAAAAGCTGTTGAAAGAGCTATTGATGAAGCCTCGAAACAAGGTGGTGGAACTGTTCTCTTTCCCAATGGAGAATACCTGTGCGGACCCATTCATCTCAAGTCTAATATAACCATTCATTTGGCCGATAAAGCGATCATTAAATTCAGTAAAGATTTTGACGATTACTTACCGATGGTTCGCATTCGATGGGAGGGAACAGAACTCATGAGTTTTTCGCCACTTATTAATGCCTACAAACAACAGAATATTGCCATTACAGGCAAAGGAGTGCTGGACGGACAGGGAAGCTATTGGTGGGATTATTACAGACATTTACAATCAGAATATCGTAAAAAAGGTACTCGAGATTCAAAATACCAAAAAGAATTTCTCCATTTAAATAATTTGACTGAAATTGCATCGGAAACCATTGATATGTCTCGAATCGATTTGGCTTTCCTTCGGCCTCCCTTTGCCCAACCATTCAGTTCCAAGAATCTTCTGATAGAAGACGTCACACTAAAGAACAGTCCATTTTGGAACCTAAATCCTGTTTATTGTGAAAACGTGACCATAAGAAATATTAGAATAGAGTCGCCCCACCCGTCCCCCAACACCGATGGCATTGATGTCGATTCTTGCAAAGATGTGCACATTTCAAATATGGACTGTCACTCCGGCGACGATTGCATTGCTATTAAATCAGGGCGAGACCTTCAGGGCAGGAGAATTGGTCGGCCCACTGAAAATGTACTTATAACCAATTGCAAAATGAACAAGGGAATGAGTGGTGTAGCCATTGGAACCGAACAATCCGGAGGTGTCAGAAATGTCACTGTCAAAGACTGTGTATTTAATGGTACTGATCGAGGTCTTTTCATTAAATCAACCCGAGGAAGAGGTGGAGTTGTTCAGGACATTCATTATGAGAACATAACAATGACTGGTATTAAAAGTGAAGCCATTCGTATAATTATGAATTATTTCGGCACCAAATATGAGCCTTTCTCTGAGCGAACGCCTGTTTTCCGTGACATCAAATTCCAGGATATTCGAGCAGATTCTCACTATTCAGTTGTTTTCTTAGGAATTCCCGAATCGCTGCTCGAAAACGTCGAATTGAAAAACATTGAAATAACCTCTAAATATGGAATGACTGCCAATTTCACAACAAATCTAAAAATTTCAGAATTTAGGGAAATAATCCCAAAATAATCTATTAATATATTGAATGACATTTTGGTCAATCAATAACTAAAAATCAAAGTATTAAAGATATCTTATCTTTCGATGACATTAAAAACACTTAATGAAAATAATATTAAATAATCATTTATTGAATGGAAAATTTTAAAATCAAATGTCTATTAATATTTTCTTATCATAAGTTAGTAAAGAAAAGCTTTAAATGTCTTAGAAATAACTTAAATAAGTTTCTGATTTCATTCTAAGCTATTTAACTTTATTTTTGTCACATTTCTTATCATTTAATTGAAAGTAATTAAAAACACAATCAATTTTATTGGTTTAAGTTTGATAATAGAATTACTATTGAAATGAGTGGTATTTTATTTATTAATTTAATACAAAAGAAAATGTTCTATCAAATATCATTCTCTTCCTCTCCAGAATCCTTTTGATTTCGATTATCTTTTTTTGACATTTTGTGGGACAGATTCCAGAAGTAGACAGCACTCAGACCCGAAAATATCATAAATATCATAACCACTATTATAAAGGATATTATCCAAATCGATAGACCAGTAGAAGAGTTGTCTTCATCAGCTTTAGTCACTCTGAAAATGGACAGTAAGGCCAATGCAAAGAACTTTGAGTTCATATTCGCTTTGAATGCAATTCCTTTTTGGAGTCTTTTCATAAAAAATCAGTACTTTTTGCTTAATTTAAATCTAATGAAAAATTATTGTACAGAACGTGAAGTTCACAAAATTTGACGAGAAATCAGTTATCGAACAAATAATTTAAAACTGAATTTTAGTTCAATTATTAAACAAATCAATTGTCTTACTTTTTGGCTATGGATCAGATTTTAGAGATAAAGGATTGTTTAATGAACGAAGAGTTTGATTCACTTTCAGACAGTCGGCAAAGAGTCGAATATACTTTTGAAAAGTTGGACTCAATTGAAGACATTCGACAAAATGTTCGCAAATCTCTGTCGGATCACAAAAACGAAAACATGAAATCGTTGTCTAAATCGCAAACATTCCGTCAAAAAGGGAACGTCTACTTCGGCAAAAATAACCACGAGTATGCCCTGTATTACTACACTTCGGTAAGAGTCGGCTCCATTCAGTGCAAATCAATTCATTCAATTCTCTTAGGCTATAATGTGTGCGCCCTATCCAACAGAATCAGGAGTGGGCTCTGACAATGAGCTGACCTATGCATTTACTGCCAGATCTTTGACATTCTTCGAGATGAAGGCCTACGAAAATGCTTTGTTTGACATCAACTGTGCTCTCAATCTGTCAGAGTTTTCGATGAAATTCACGGAAAGACTACAATTAATAACACATAAAGTCTACTGTTTGTGTCGACTCAGACGTTACTACACAGCACTGGCAGTGATCTCAGCGATTATTCAATTGATTCCTTGTCTTCCAATTCACAACCAAACAGTCGATTCTCTGATCAAAATGAAAGATCAAATTACGGACCGAATCAGTGACGAGAGACCAGAAACGGATGACATGAAAGAAGCTCAGAACGAATTGGATTCAATTGAACGGCACATAAAAAACATCGAATTCTTCCGCAGTCCTGATCTCCAATTATTTAAATCTGAAGGTAAGGGTCGTCACTATAGAGCCGTCGAACCCATTCCGAAGGGGAGGATAGTGTTCGTTGAGAAAGCAATCACTGGTATTCTCTTTAAGCCCTACTTTGCTACTCATTGTCAGAACTGCTTCAAGAATGTTGGATACAAGTGCTGGCCCTGTAGGCAGTGCTCTCAAGTTGTCTTCTGCGATCAGGAGTGCGCTGACAGCGCTTACCACCACTCATATGAATGCGGATTCATTGATATTCTCCATAACTTGGGAACTAATCATCACCTTCTGTACCGAATCATTCTATTAGTCGGACCACAAATGGCTATCGAATTGGCAAAACAGACCCAAAAAAAACCGGAATTGGATGAGTCGGAAAACTTAAAAAAGTTGAATTATCTTAAATTTACTCAACTGATTGACCACAGAGACAAATATTGTCTGAAAACAAAGATTCCATCAATTTGTCGATCGATTCAATTGGCGCTTATTTTTGACTTTTTTGAAGAGTTTCGACCTAAAGATCGTTCGATTGAAGACTATTTAATGGAATTGTCGGCTCTTTTGGACACTTTTAACTTCAAAGCTTTCGTTAATGTTTTCGGAATATATGAACCCATGTCTAAGTGTCGAGCGTTTAGAGGCGGACACATTGGAAACGCTATTATGGCTGAGTCTTCATTTTTCAATCACAGTTGTCTTCCCAATACTTATTGGGTCTTCAATGGACAGTACATGTCTGTAGTGACCACTGCTAATATCGAAAAAGACCAGGATGTGAGCATTTCGTACGGACCTTATTGTCAAAGCATGTCGTTTGAGGAAAGACAGACTTTTCTAAAGAGACGGTATTTCTTCGGATGTAATTGCAGTGAATGCTTAACTGAGATCAAGAGTTTGGTGACATTCAAGTGTTGTTATTGTTCCGATGGATTCTTCATATCACAGACCGAATCGGCTGTGAGTTCGTGTATGAGTTGTGGTCTAAAACTCGATGTCTCTTCAGTTGCCAAAAGAGTTGAAGAAACTGACAACTCGTTCAACAATTGGATGAATGAGTTCGAGAAGAATGTCTCTGAACTGTCGCTATTGAGCGCTGAAATGTTTTATTCAAATTTCTGTGAACTTCTTTACCCGAAATGCGATCGAATGATAGAAATCAATGCAAAATTGTCCCGAAGTTTCGAAACTATCGAAGACTATTCCAAAGCAATGGTTTACAGCAAAAACATTTTGGATTCACTGAATGGAAGCCAAACGTTTCGGTTCTGCATTGAAATGGTTTTTTACAGTCGTGTCTATTATTACTATTTGTATAAACAGCGAAAGATACTGACCATCGATGACGAGTGGAGAAAATGCTTCAAAACTATTACAGACACCTTGGACATTCTTAAGAACTGTAAAAGTAGTTTGGTTCAGACACTGGAAGACAAGTCTAATGAGATGCCAACCGATTCGGAAGTAATAGAAAAAGCCATTCAACTGATCGACGGCTGTTTGAAGTCAAAGGAACAGCAGATTTGTCTGATCTCAAAAATGATGGATAATCCAAATTCTGAAGCAATCCATTAATTCTTTTCATTATTTATATATTTTGACCAAATTCTGTAAATTATATTGACTTAAGTCCTAAATAAAAAACAAATTTACTGCAAATGAAGTAATTTATTTTATTTTTGAATAATTTATTGAAATCTATTAAGAAATTGATATTTATATTAGAGTTAAAATTTATCTTTTCTGAAAACGTTTCTATTTGAGTGTAGAATTTTTCTTCTCATAACATGTCTCGGATCAGTTTGGCTCAATTTCGGACAATCAAAACACTCCATTATTTTAAGCATAGTTTCCATATTTGATATTTTTATATAAATTTTCATTTATTTTTTAAATAAAAAGGAATGTACTCCAAATAAGCAATAAACTGAACAAGTATTAGTTTGCTAATTAATGCCGAAATTATTTTCATGAATAGTCTATAACTTGGTCCTTTCATTCATATAATGAATAGAAAAAGTTCTGTTTTCAGCGATTTTATTGATAAGATAAGACATTAGGTACTCGATTAGGGACTGACTGTGAGACTTATGTGATGTTAAGAATGAGGAATCGTCTGAATGACAACCGATGACTGTAGTGTTGGGAAGACATTACCAGCGCTCGAAGTATGGCATCGATTAAAAATGAAAGAAAAAACTCTTGTTCTAAAATTTAAAATTATCCAGAAAAAAATTTAGCGACCAGGATGTTTTTAAAAGGCTTATTACGGACCGCCGATTTCTGTCACGAAAATGCCCTTGTTCAATTTGAATTAAACAAAACGATTTATCAAATAATAGACTTTAATTCAAATTAGTTTTTCAATCATTTAATGTAAAGAAATGGAAATAAAATAAGTTTTGTATTAAACTATTCTTCAAGTCTTGAAATCGTATAATACAATAGATTTGTTGATAAAAAGTGTGGAAAATATTGACTCGAATTGGTTTACATTTGTCTCAATTGTGCCAAACGTTTTGAGAGGTCGTCCTGTTCTGTGGAGGCGGCCGTCGCTGTCCCGATAGAACTGGTCTCACCCGTCGGTAACTCCATATTCAACTCAAGACTGGAACAACAAATGGGATCAATGGTAGTGAATGTTAGCGTAAGGACAGTCATATCATACCCGGCCTCGTCAGCCACCTGTTGCATAAGAGTGTCCACCTGGTTCTCGGGGGCCGTAATAGTAGTGGTCGAACTCATGGCGTTCTCCATAGTCTGTGTCTGAACGTCCAGATCTTCGAACTGTTTCTCAAATTTGTCCATAATTTGGGAGATCTTCTCCAAATTCATAGACTTCATGGCGCCGTCCATTGCTTTGACGACTCCGCCCAACGATTGGGTCACCTTTTTAGTGGTCACAGCCGTCTGGACCCGAGAGGCCACGGCGTCGATCCGGGCAGACATTCGCAGGTAATTTAACGCCTGATTCTTCTGACGGATAGCACTCTCGGCGTGGATTCGGGCGCCTTCGATGTTGCCTAAGGACAGGACAGGACAGGTCAGGACATCACTCAAGACTGGCTCTTAGGCTCTGCCGATGGCATACCTTTTTGGATGGCTTTCTTGCACTTCATTTTCTCCTGTTTCTCGTCTTTTTCGCACTTTCGGGAATTCCTGTCCAACTCTTTGGCCGCAAACTTCAAATTAAACAAATGTTCTGAAAATTGAATCAATTTTTTTGTTTAAAAATGGTTTCAATGAAAACCAAAATCTTATGAAATGTTTTCATTTTGTGACTTACTCTCCATTTCTCTGATTTATTATTAATTTAAAACAAAACCCAAAACACAATTGAAATTAAAATTAAAATCGACTCAAAAGATATAAATAATTACTAAAACATAACAAGAGTTTAGGCAACAAATGATTGACTCATTCACTGAATTTTATTTTAACAGTTTATCAAACAATTGATTGCTTTACTCTTATGTCACTTTTGTTTTTATAACTTTTCAAATAAAACGTTACAAAAATATTAGGGAATGAAGAAAAATACACAGAATCCTCGGTTCGATTCATCTTTTAAAATTGATTTAAATTTTTGATTTTAGGCAAAATAAACTTAGTAAATTGAACTTTATCATATTAATATCTGAGTATTATAGAGAAGTATACTATGAAAGTTGATATCATGATGAAACTTATAGTTAATTTTAACCAAACTGAACTGTAATAGTATAGGGTTCAATTATACAAACAATTATATCGTATCAGACTTTGTGAAAAGTATTATTAATATTTCAAGTGTTTGATGACATTCATAAACAACGATATAATCATTGAAATCAATTTGATTTAATCAAATTAAACAAATCAATTAGCTTACCTGGCTTAAAAGTTAACGAGCAAAGAGCGCCGCTTTAATATTGGATTTAAATAAAAGATTTCATTTATTTTTTTGTCACAAATCATTAAATAAAATGTTTCTAAAATTGAAAAGTTGTTGTGTTTCCCATAAATATGGTTCGTCTGTATTTAAATCTGTCCGGATATCAGTCAATCTTTCCGAGGGCTCGGATGCGCTCCAGTAGGGGTGGGTGCGAGTGATACCAACTCGAGTAAAGCCAGTCATAGAGGGGGAATCCCAGGTTGTCTTTGTTTAGTTTGATTAAAGCACTTCTTAGATCTGCCGCTTTGTTCAGGTGTTTGGCGAAGGCGTCGGCGCCGAACTCAAAGCGACGGCCCAAACAAGTCATAAGGAATGACAGAATCTAAGGATTAAGTCAATTATTTTGCCAGAAAGCACAGAATCAATACAGACCTCATTGTATGGCGAGAATATGTACTGGAATATAATGAAGATTCCAATGAAAACGGGTTGACTCGTATGGAAACCGAACGCGTCGTACAGGACTTGATTTTTGTAGAGAAGTGCAAACACTGAGAAACAGAGCAATAGATTTGTCTGAGCGATGACCAGATTCTTAAGGATATGGTTGAGCTTCCAGTGACCCAATTCGTGCGCCAAAACCGCTAATATCTCGTCGTCATTACAGCCGACCTTTTTGTGCTCCTTTTTGTCAGATTTGTCTTCATTTTCATCTGAAAAAAAAACACATTCAGAACATTAAGAGTCAAATAAAGGGTCAAAACAGTGATTACCATTCTTTTCCTCAGTTTCCTGTTTCTTATGGAAGTCCTCTATAAGAGTGTCGAAGAGAACAATTCGTTTGTTTTTATGGAACCCATAAAAGTATGCGTTCGAATGGGACGACCGTTTGGAGCCCTCGACCACAAACAGCTTCTTCAGAGGGAAGTCAATACTTGCGGCCAACTTCTCGATCTGTTCTTTGAGTGGTCCATCTGGTAGTGGCGTAAACTTGTCGAAGAGGGGAGCGATCCAATCGGCGTAGACCGTCATCAACAGTATTGTCACAACGAAACAGAAGGCCCACAAATAGACGAAGAAGTAGTCGCCACCGATTTTGACGATCCAAATGCAGGCCGAAAGAATGGGAGACAGAATGGCCTGCATTATCACAAACTTCTTCAGTTTGTCCTAAAGTTTAGGAAAAGGAGAAAAGCCATTGAAAATCAGTTATCAATAAATATGACTTTAGATTCTGACCTTCGCATAGAAACCGGCCGTTTGTTTATTGAATCCATGTCTCTGTTCGATGACAAACGTATTGTATACACTCCAGGGTAAGTCAATGATGGTCGATATGACAGAACCGACCACAACGAACGTCAATGTCTGGAGTATTTCGGTGTCGCCGCCATAACCCAACTTATCGACCAAACGGCCCGAATATCGCCATAACATTGGAATCGCTTCAAACCATAAGACAATCTGAAGATAAAGTAATCAGAACTGATAATCAAATAATCCGTTTCCAATGAGTTCACACAGTTGTCAGCAATTGGTTCCAAACGGATGTATAGAAACCGAAGTGAGTCTTATCGATGTTGTAATCTCTGGCTTTGATCAAAGTGTCGTTGTCTAAGACCCCGATCAGCTCTGAGGGCACATCCGACAAGCTTTTGTAGATCTTGTACTGAAAGACAAGATCACAATCATTTGCATATCTTTGAGATGATGTCAAACCTGTCGCGAAGATAGATATAAGTCCCACATAAAGACAATCCATGAAAATATGAGAACAGATATGAAGATGTTGTTTGCCGTAAAATAATTGGTCACAAATGGATCCACAAAGTTGTGGAAGGCCTGACCGAATAGACAAGACATGGTTGCCAGATGAGATCTAGTAATTGTTAATAAAACTATCCTAGTTTATTCTCACAATTTACTTAAATAACTCATTCATTTGACACATGTTTTATGCATCAAATGTCACAAACGTTTACTTAACAAAAGACTCTCAAAAACAACGTTTCGTTACATTTAGTAAACCCTTAAAAGTCAACCAAAGAATCAAAAGTTTAAAGAATACCAATTTATAGCTTGTTCAATTTATACCCCGGTTACAGGATCTGCATCACTCTGTTCTAGCATTATTTAACCTAGATTACCATTAAAACTATGTCATTGTCATAGCATTTATGATATCATGAAAACATGTTGATCTCTTGTACATTGATTTTAACTTGATTAAAAATGAAAATATTTTTGTTTTCATATTTTATCTATCAAGTTTGGTTGAAGATCATTCCTATATTATTTAGAATAAATATTTAGTATTTCTAATTGTGGCACTAATGATAAAACGGGACATTTAGGAAATATTGAAAACAATTTTTAAAACATCTACATTAGTTTATGAACAATTAATTAGAACTTTTCAATTAATAAATTCATTAAGAGACCTTGCACACAGGTGAAGATTTATGGATCTGAAATAAAAAGCTAATTAAATGCTATTTCAGTGGAAATAATGGAAAATTGAGAGAAAAGTCCCACTCAGAGGCTAATGAATATTAAATTTTTAATGACTGTTCAAAATGCAATTTCTGCCCAAACTCTCTGTAATTTAGATTTATGTGAATTACGTTTTCTATTCCAATATTATATGGAAATGTTTTGGGCGTCTTTCAAGTCATTTAAATTCAGCAATTATTTTGAAAATCCCACAAAAGCTGAGCTTTTTCTCTGAAATTCTGTGGAAAAAGAAGAGTCGACGCGATTCTTCTGATTCAATACAGAATTTTTCGTGAAAATTGAAATTTTATTCATTTGTATGTCCCAGCAATTAATCAATTCCTTTCGTTAAACTCGTTTGCATTCAATACTTATGTCTCTATTCGAAGGACTTCTTTTATTCTTATAAAGAGTATAATTAATGGTTTGAGATGAAATAAATGACCAGGAATATTGTCTGAATCACAAACAACAAACAATTCGATTTGTGAGTCATAACTGCGGTTAAAGTCCATGAAATTCCAGTAAATCATCAGAACGTTTGCGCATGAAGAATATTAAATTACCGTTAGAATGTGTTAGGTCACTCCTATAAACTCCCATTTACTTTTTTAAAGAAGTCCTATATCCAATTCAAAATATTTTTGTATGATTCAATGATCTAGAACATTGAAAAAAATGTCATTCTAATCAACAAATTATGCAAATCATGTAAATCATGTGAAAAGATATGAGTTTCCCGTCAAAAGGGTAGGCATGTGCGCTGTGGGCCATGGACATTTTGAATCCGGATATTAATCATTGAACTAATTCCATAAATTGATTGATTCTAATCCGTTATCTACTGAAGAATTCACCGAAATGTCAATCAAAACCAATGTAAAGATCAATCGATTACTTAAAGAATTTTGTCGATTCTTATCATCGATTAAATCGGAATTAAAATCCAATTAAATCATAAAAATTCAATGCCATGTAATGTAATGACAATTGAAATTATATGAACCAAATTATCTTTCAATTACTTCCAATGAATATTAAAATGAATATTAAAAGTCGTATAAAAAAGCAGAAGAAACTCGAATTTGTTTCAAAACCATTTTATTTTTACAAGAAATAGTAATAAAAGTCGGAATCAAACTTCAGATCTTTTGTTAAATTAATGGTTCTTTCAACTGATAATTATTGATTATTTAGTAAACAACAAAAAATGCTATTTTCAGTCAATTTAATGCACGTTAAATCCAGAATAAAAAAACAATTTGCAATAAAATACAAATAATTAGTGTTTATAAATCATTAATCTTAGGTTTTGTATTATTTCAAGGCTTTGGGATATTTTTGGCAGAATTGCAAAACCAAATGAAAAGTAACTCGTATTTAAGATTTAATTAATAATAAATGAATTCAAACATTTTTTATACTAATTGTAATGTATGTAAACATTTATACAAATAAAAAAGATTTAAATTAAAAAAAATATTGACAACAAGTATTCACTTAAACTATAAACAACATTATCAACTATATTTGAACAAGCTTGCTGTGTTGAAGTCCGGTTATAAAATAAAAATTTTACAATTAAATAGTTCAAAAATATTAGAATTTAAACTAGCAATCACTAATTGTTATACAAGGCCTGCAAACACCTTTTGTGTGTTTTATATTATTTTTCGGTTTTGGTAAACTTTGATCAAAAACCCTCCCGGACTTTTTTATACCAACTGCTAACCGTGCCAGAGCACATTGACCATCATTTTTAATGTAATATATTATTTTTCGAGTAATTCGTAATATACATCAAAGTTATACCATGCTATTTATATGCTATTCATGCTTGGTGAATGAGATAATAATTAAATTATTTTAATTCTTCCATTTTCAGTCACTCATATAAAAAATCACATCGAAAAGCGCTTAAACACAAATGATAGGGGCATCGAAACGAAATTATATGCCTCTAAAGATTAAAAATGACTTAGAAATGATTGAAAAAGTATTTTTAGCTTAAAATACAAATACAGTAAAGTTGAGTTCAAAGAATAAGATTGATTTGCATAAAAATAAAATAAAAACGTTATAAATTTTAATTTTCCGAAGCTTTTCCAAAAACAAAAGCCATGAGAATTCTCATATAAATTGGATTCGAAATCAAAAGCAAATATTTTATTTGAAATTTGATTCCCATTCGAAAAGTTTTTTACTGAAACACTAACTGATTGTTAATTTAAGTGTTTCTTAATTGACTATCGATTAAAGCGAAGGAAAACTTCATCTTTTGGTTCAACTGTAAGTAAATTATTTAAATTGTTATCAAATCTTTTTTTAGTTTAAAGGGTCACATAAAATGACATTTATTACGAATTATTAGAAAATAATTAAGGTCTAAATAATTTCTATAGAAAAATGCTCTATTTATCCAAAGTTTTTCCTATTATTTTACGAAATTTGATTATAAATCTTGTCGAGTAAAAATAAGAATATGAATCATTTTTAGAAAAACTTAATGCTTGAAAGGACATTCAAGGATATTCTTTGTCATTTTTTAGGAAATGAAGCATTTTTTCTCTGAAATGTAATGTTTTCAATTTGGTTTTTTATCTATTTAAATTAAGTCAGTTCTATGGAAAGCTAGGGCCAACTTTCAACTTCAACTTTCCCACAATCATATTCTTAGAAAAGTTGCATTGGAAATCCATGGCATCTCTCAATTCAAATGAAAACTTTTGGGTTAAAATCAAGGTCAATCCAGTTGCTTTTAAAAAATCATTCCAATTCCATCAATTAATTGGATTTTTAATTGAATTTTAATCGAAATTTGCAATAAATCTCTAGAAAAATTGCAAAAATAAAACAATCAAGTATCGGAATCAATTTTGCAAAATATTCAAAGCTTAACTTAATTGACAGTCATATCAGACAAGGTAAAAAATATTAATAACTATGTTGAAGAAAAAGTAAGTTTTATTAATTCAGAGTTTAGTTGATTTATAGTAACAAAAACAATAATAGATTTAATGTGATTTGAATAAAATCATTCTGTTTTCTCATTGGCGTTAAATATGTAATTTTGATAGTTTAAAAGATTCTTGACTTTTTTTCATAGTCAGGTTTGTATTAAAATTCTTGTCATCCAATGATATAATTGAATGTCAGTCCTAATTAGCGCTCAGTATTCATAACAAACAACAAAAGACTTGTTTGAATTCGAAAGGAAAGTAGTTTTTTAGGCAAAATTAGATTTGAATTCCAAAGAAAAACTGTTTAATTAGGAATTTTCAGAAACTGAATAGCAGTTTATCTCAATGTCGACATAAAAGTGAAACCTGTTTGCCGTTCAAATCAGTCATTTAACTCTCAATTGGTTTTTCACTCTCTATTCCGTTCAGAATAGCTCTTGGAATAAATGCGAGAATATTTCTTCAGTTTACTCTTTCCGTCAATCAGTTGAAAGTTGTTCTAAAATTAAGTTTTTTTTTTGTTATAATTAATATTTAATTAGTGTTTAACTCTTATGATTCGCTTTGTGAGAAGACATCCATCAAAATAATTGACAGAATATTTTGAATGAATTTTTCATAGGTACTAAACTGAAAAAAGGTCCTTAACTTTTTTCAACCATTGGCCACCGTTAAAAAATCGTCTCACCTTAGCACAGTTACATAGATAATTTCAAGAATGAATATCACATCATTAGAGAACTCGACTTTTTCATCAAATTATTCCATCGATTCATTAAACATTACGGACTCAACGGATGCCGAATTCACTCTAGTTTTGAAACAAGTTCATGACTATCTCATTGTGTTCCTCTTAATATGTGTTATGTTCGCAATGGGATGTTCCGTTACAATAGACCAGGTAAGATATTCTTTGTATTTAATCCTATTTCAACTAGACCACAATTGATAAATTGTTAAAAGAATTGAAAAGAATTTTCTAAATGTTGAAAAGCCAAGAGTTAAAAATAGATATAATTATTTTATATAAATAGATTTATTTGCATGGATAACTTCAACATTCATATATTCTTTTCTTCTCCAAAGACATAATTAGTCATGTAATAATGCTTGCAATTCTTACATGAACAGTTATGATATTTTAAACAATCTGTTTGAAATTTATTTGCAATGCTGATGTTAATTTATTAATTATTAATCATAATTTATTATTAAATTAATTATTTATTAATTTAAAAGGTGTGGAACCACCTGAGAAGGCCCTTAGGAATAATAGTTGGACTAATAGCACAATTTCTATTACTGCCCTTCTCATCTTATCTACTAATTCATTCCATGGAATTGGATCCCCTCCACGCAGCCGGTCTTCTCATTTTAGCATGTTGCCCAGGTAATTTCGTGCATTATACTAAATAAACTGGAAATTCATACTTGGCCACTTTATAGGTGGGGTCACATCAAATATTTTCACTTATCTGTGCGATGGAGACCTTTCTCTTAGGTATGAATAAACTGAATGTCCGATAAAAGAGTTCAAAAACCCTGATTTTCAGTATAACGATGACAACATTGGCTACAATTGTGGCTCTCCTGGCAATGCCTTTGAACATATGGTTCTATGGAAGGAGTCTAGAGACCGAACATTTGGTCATTCCTTACGTACAAATGTCATTCACATTGGTTTTGATTACAATACCAGTGATTCTGGGAATGTTACTAAACTGGAAGCTCCCAAAATTTACACCTTATATAACTAAGGTATCAAACAGTGCTAGCTTATTCAAACTTTGACACTAATGTCACTTATCAAAGGCGGGTGTAATGTCTGGTTTGGCGATAGTCCTGCTGTGCCAGACACTGGAGATATTCATATTCCCGGACATCTTTAATGACGTTCCACTGAAACTGTACGTGGCCGATTTCGTTCTTCCCGTAATTGGTTTGGCTTTGGGTTATGTAATCGCCCGAATGTTTTGTCTCAAACAATATATCTGTCGAACAATTGCTATTGAAATCGGCATCAAAAATGTGGGAACAGCTCTGACTATAGTCTCGCTTTCATTTCCATTTGAGGTATTTATTTCAATGCATTCATTTATTTTATTTGCAAAGCTATAATTAAAACTTTGAACTGATGCCATACACCTTTAAAACTGTATATTTTGTTCTTTAAAATTATTATTTAACACCAAATGATAATTACCTTCAAATGAAAAAAAAACTCTTAAGAATTGAAAAACGAGTTGACATTCATTCGAGTCTTGTATTGAATGATTAAACACTAATTGTTTTTGCATTTCAATCGACTGAACGTTTTCAAAGGCATTTTTCAATTATTTCGATTATTTCATTTGATTTCATAATTGTTTTGACAAGAATAAATTAATCATTTTTTTGTTTGCTGGTTGATAGCACTTGCGTAAGGCCTGGCTGTTCCCATTTCTCTATGCGTTTTCATCGCTGGGGATCTTAATCATTGCCACAGCTCTGCATCGTTTCATTCAAGTGTTCTTTCCTGAAAGCACTGAACACAGCGAGGAAAAAGACCCGGCTTTTGCTGAAAAATTGCTGGACAAGTAAGAAAATCTATAATTTAATCATAAATATACTAGATTAACATTTTTTCCAATAATTTCAGAGACAACGAAAGTCCGATTGTCATAATTCGGTCAAAAGACTCGGATTACAAACAGTTATCAAAAAATTCAAGTTTATAAAAATTTTACGAATTATAGACCTTTTTCCAATTTTTCCCTTCAAATACTATATTATTATATATTACTACAACTTATAACTTAACACAAAAATCATTTATATTTTCCTTAGCCAATATTCAATTTGTTATACAGGGTAAAATAGCTTTTATAATCAATTTTAGACAAGTTATTTCAATTCATCCTTAAATGTGTTCTTATATTGAAATCAAAGATATGTTTAATTAACTTAAATATACGATATATATGTCGAACTGACTTATATATAGCCTGAAACTTATCTTAATTTTATGTAACTCTCAATATTATTAGTGATTTTAATGAATTAATTATTTTTTTAATTTGAAATTTGAAAATCAGTGAATTCTTGGCACAAATAAAGAGAGAGATTTCACTCAAAAAAAAATCAATCAGTTTTTTGGATTCGACTGTTGAATGATAATTGAATGATAATTTTCATTGAGAACATGGGATCAGCCCTCAAATTATGAAAAAAAGGTTTCTCTTAAAATATCTAATTGAAAATATCCTTGAAATAATCATCCTAGCTGACAATTACTATATGTTTTTAAAAATTTTCAAAGTCCTTTTTATAAACACATAGTTTTATAGATTGAAACAAAGTATAAGAATGAAATACCAGTGAAAATGATAGAAACTCCAATTTGTTAATTGATCCGACTAATCTGAAAAATTAACATAACACTCAAGTGACAGCAAAGAAGTGGAATTCCCCCTCAAACATTAAATTTTAAAAAAGTATCAACCAGGCAGTATCAACCAGACTGCCAATTTTATTCTGGAATTTGATAAACCTCTTGATTGCCTTAATTATTAGATTATGTCTTTATAACATCAATCATTAATCTTGTTAATTTAACCGTACGTGAGCAAATGAAAGGTTGAATTTGGTATTTTTAGTAAGCATATTTAATTATATAACATTAAACCAATATCTTAGCAAATTATATAACATTAAGGAAAGTTGCAAGTTTCAACATTCTTATATAACTTCCAGATTGAAGGATAAATGACTGATCCGTACAAATATTGATCATTTTAGAATATAATTTATTGATTTTCATATAATTTATCATTTTAGATTTTACATGACAATAAATCAACTGTAATAATGGTCAGTTTTTCTACAATTTTCAGGTTTGCAGGGGTTATTGAGATTTTACACAAAATTAGCAGGTTGTTTAACATTATATTCAATTTAGAGAGGTGGTGTACTGTAAGTGTATCCTTTTATAAACTTGTCAATAACCGGCAAATATTGACGGTCACAATACATTGCCACAAGATCAATTGAAGTCATTCACTGATTACTCGCATATTTCAATCGATTCTATTGCTATCATTGGAAATTTTATTAAGAAGACCTTGAATACCAAAAGAATAATTGACCGATTAGTTTTGACACATAACATATGCCAGATTAATTCAAAACTAAACCACTGAAGTTATAAAATAAAATCGATACCAAACTATTGTCTCAATCAGTTGAAAAATAGACTGACTTTTAAGATGAAAATTCCAATAAGTATTGTGAATGCGTTTACTCTAAACGACCAGCCTTTTAGTGGCAATCCTGCCTCTGTCTGTATTCTCAACTTCGATGTAAGCTCTCATTTAAATCAATTAGTTATTAATTTTTTGATTAAAAGGACGATATTTCAGATGATGTGAAGCAAAAAATCGCGGCTGAGATGAATTTGACGGGAAATGCGTTTGTGGCCAAAGCCTGGAGTAAAGGCTCGAAGCAAGAGCCGAATACCTTTACTATAAGATGGTTTACAGCAGCCACTGAATTAAAATTATGTGGTCATGCAACTATAGCAGCCTCCAGAGCTCTTTTTGATAGTCATCTGCAAAATTGTGATACTCCTATCAAATTTGAAACTAAATTCAAAGACACACTGAGAGCTGTGCCCGAATCGAGCCGACAGAGAATAGCTATAGAGTTACCATTGAGTGAATGCAAACCCATTGAACAAAATACTAATCCATGGCTCGAAGATATAGTTCAGAATATTTTAGGCATTCATTTGAATAGCAATATTGTTCGAGAGGTTCAGGTTTCAGTTGAACTCAAATATTTATTAATTTGTCTGAAAGATGACCAGGATTACATCTCGAAAGTTTCGCCTAATTTTAGTCAACTTTTACGAATTCAAACTAACGATTCGGTAAAACTTGTAATCGTCACCCAGAAACCCAACCAGGACAACAACAACAACATACAGTTCCTTTCACGCATTTTTGCACCCTGGCTGGGCTTTAATGAAGATCCGGTATGTGGATCAGCTCACACACTGCTGGCTCCCTATTGGCAAAGACAATATCTCGAAAGTGGTGTACAAATGGAAGAGTTAGTTGGAAAACAATGCTCTGAAAGGGGAGGTATCGTTGGCTGCAAAATAGTCGGAGAAAGAGTTCAACTGATTGGCAAAACCAGAAAAGTTGTCACAGGAGTGATAACAATTTGAATTCACTGATAATTATTTCACATTAACCTTTTTGATAAAATTTGTTTAATTTGAAACTGATGACTTTGAACTTTTTATCCTTGAAAGTTATCTTCATAGATATATTACACTTTTCTGGTCCAAAATAAATAAAATATTAAGAATAAAAACTCATAAATCATATTAAAGAAAGTAATTTAAAAGAGCTTATTATAACTATTTTCGAAGGCCCTGAGCAAATGGCATTCAATTTGCGTATTGTGGACGCGTTCACTGAAAATGACCAGCCCTTTACCGGCAATCCAGCAGCTATTTGTTTTCTCGACTTTGATGTAAGTCTTCAATTAAACAAATCAATAACCTATTTATCAATTAATTGAAATTTGCATATAAAGGACCAAATTTCAGACGAGATTAAGCAAAAAATAGCCACTGAATTGAATTTAAGTGAAACTGCTTTTGTGTCCAAAGCCTGGAATAAAGATCAAGAACAAGAAAAGAATACTTTTACGCTCCGATGGTTTACTCCCAACACAGAAATAGCACTGTGTGGACATGCAACTTTAGCATCTTCCAGAGCTGTTTTCGATACCCAGAAAAGTTCAGGCAACTTGATCAAGTTCCAAACAAAATTTTATGGCATTCTTGAAGCTGTGACTGATTCAAGTCGACAAACAATAAGAATAGATTTACCTTTGAATGACTGCATCCCAGTTGACACAAAAGCTAATCCTTGGGTCGAGGATATTGTTCAGAATGTTTTAGGCAATCAATTATCAAACAGCATTGTCCAGGACATTCAAATTTCGGCTGAACTCAAGTACTTGGTGATTTGTCTCAAAGATGATGAGAATTACATTTCGAAAATATCGCCAAATTATGAACAACTTTTGCAAATTGACATAAAAGATTCGCTTATGATTGTCATTGTCACTCAAAAAGGGAAAAAAGAGTTTCATTTTTGTACCCGTACCATTGCTCCATGGTTTGGAGTCACTGAAGACCCCGTGTGTGGCTCAGCACATACAGTGTTGGCGCCCTATTGGAGACGACAATATGCGGAAATTGGTGTTCAAATTGACGAATTTGTTGCAAAGCAATGTTCCCCACGAGGAGGAGTGGTCAGGTGCAAAATAGTCGGCGATAGGGTTCAATTAAGCGGCACAGCCAGAACAATTGTCAAAGGAAGTATAAATGTCTAAATAAAGATATTACAGAAGTTAATGCACAGAATATGTATTTGATTAAATGATTCTAGACAATTGTCTTTTAATATAATTACAGATTTGATTTACATTATATTACTTTAAGGAATAAAAACAGAAATTGTCTGAACTTTAAATAACCTTTGAATGAATAAAAAAAGTTCTGTTTTCAGCGATTTTATTGATAAGATAAGACATTAGGTACTCGATTAGGGACTGACTGTGAGACTTATGTGATGTTAAGAATGAGGAATCGTCTGAATGACAACC
>JAQIWP010000658.1:0-21836 GCA_034695525.1 Euzetes globulus | reverse complement strand
AGTAAAGTTTATTTAAGCATTGAATCAGTATTGGCAGTTTTACTGCCACATGGCTGTTAATGTCGTAAAATTATCATAGCTGTTGTAGTGTTAAACGATTGTCCCACATCTGTGGATTTCAACTAGGATCATGGTGCTTAAAACAAGAAGCAATTCTATAACAAAAATGATAAATATTGGTCTTTGTTAGAGTGATTTACCCCGTACCATCAACCGGCCTGCCCGCGCCGAATTCCAATACTTGAGAGGTTCATAACTCTTAAACAGTACTTGATAATGTTTTAGTGGAAGTTCCACAAATTTCTATTCATCAAGCTATACTCTACACTCATAGAAATTTTTTTTTTAAAAAGCAAATTATCATGGTTAAAAAATCCGGGAAAATTTCGAAGATCCCAAAAAATGTGATCTGGATGGAAATTCTAAAATTTCATTAATTCATTATATGAAAAGCATCAAATAATGTGAAAATTCGAAATAAATAAAAAATGGTTTTATCTTAATTTTTGAAATATTTAATTTTTTTCAAAATATGAAAAATTTGAAGCTGAGACATCTTTATGGGTATTTTATATGCTCTAGAATAATAATAATAATAATACTTTATTTAGCCAATAGGCAATGATTTACATAACTAGTTGTAAACATAGATTAATTTTGCAAATGAGAGGATAATTCAGTTAAATAGAGAATAGAGAATGAGTCATATGAAACATTTTTTAAAATTTACAAATTGAGTTGATTTAATTGAGTATTAAAAAGTTTAAAGATGTCTCGGCTACAACATTTTCAAATTTTGGAAAAAATTAAATCTTTCAAAAACTAAGATGGAACAATTATTTGTTTTTTCACCTTTTTGATTTGGCCTCACTAGCCGAAGGAGAGTTTACCCCACCTTACGGCCCCCCTCCTAGGGTCTTCTCGCCTAGTAAACCCTGATATATATAGGCTTTAAACCCAGAAGAAACCATTTGTAGTTCTCTAGAATTGAATGCATTAAACAAAGACATGTGCAAGGACCGTGACTCTATGGAGGGATATATCAGGGGAATAACTCAGATCAAAATCTAATGGGGATATAGAGGGATATATTTCAAAACTGGCGACCTGGATTTAATCGAAAACGTTGTCTTAATTGTTGAAATGTACTAAATGAAAATTGCGATTTCGAAGCCCTCTAGCGGAAAATGCGCCGGAATTTCGAAAAATTCTTAATACAAACACTGTTCAGAATGTCTTTCCCTATCGAAAAGATTATAATTTGGGCTGTTGGTATTTAAAACATATTAGAGTATTGAATAAGTATTTAGTAAAGTCATAGAATATTTAGTGGGTATCTTTAGCCTATGTTAGAAGAGTATGGGAGTAAAATCAGAAGTACTAGATTCTGAAACTCTAAGATAAGGCAGGTATATCTGAGCGGACAGCCTGTAATTTAGTCAAAGGTTTAATAACAAATGGCGAATAAGTTGATGTAATACCGGGTTTGAGGAAAACATCGATTTCATAGCCAGGGTGGCAATGAATTGAACAGGTTTCCCTGAATCGTATAAAGTTGAACAGAGAATTCCAGCCCCTGCTCCGGCCTATATAAGTGAACCTGTTCCATGTCTTAAGAAATTCATTGACAAATATCATCTTAAAGACAATTTAATGTTTTGGTCTAATTTGCCCTGCTTTCATTACAAAATTAACCCTCCTCTTACCCACATAACAAATTTTCATTGGTCAACTCTGACCAATTTAAATTCTAATTTTGACATTTATTTCAAATATTACAAAAAACCTCAAATGAAATGAAAAATACAATGAATTTTAATGCAAATAATTTAAGTTAATTTAATTGCCTAGAACATTTTAATAATTTGATAAAAAAAAATATACTAATTTTCTCATTGGTTACTTTTTATAATAACTAGATGAGCTTTTCGAGCCATTGACTAGATTAGAAAATATCCTAAACAAGGGACGAATACGTCAAATGAGAGTCGGATCACTACTAAAGTTAAATTTGTTTAAAATTAAGTCAAACTACTTTTAACTTTAATAAAAGTTTACAGTTTCCTAAAATTTATAAAATGCAAGCATTGAATGGCCGTAAAATTATATCATTATTTATTTTTTAAAAGTCCATTGATCAAGATCAATAGAAATCGACTGATTAAAGTGAATTCAGCAATTTAGTCAAAGTAATTTATTTGATTTTACTTCAAGATTGTTTGAATAACTACTTTATATTTATAAATTGAGTTTGTTATTTGTTTTATTGATTTTGTGCGCCAAAAAACAAACCTTGATTGAATTGAAAATATGTTATCTTATAAATAAAATCAAAAAGGATGAACCGATTTAGAAAATTTTTCAAACTTAATAAATTCAATAAATTATTGGTCCTAGTAACCTATTTAATGTGTACAGGCTTATTCTTCTATCAAGCATCAAAGATCACCGAAAGTTATCTGAATTACAAGACAACTGTTTCGATAAAATATTGGAAGTCATCAGAAATATCGTTACCAGCGATCAGTATTTGTATCAGAAAAGAATACCTTGTTAAGAATGAAAGTGGTTGGCTATCTTCATTCAACAAAAGCGAGAACCGAATAAATTATTATTATAATATCCGGAAGTTTATGAATCAAAACCTAACGATTAGAGAACAGAATGATTCCATGTATTCCATGGAAGAGATATTCCTCAACAGTTGTCGTGTGCGGAAACCCAGTGCCATCAACAGCTCCGAAGACACTGTCGACTGTAACCTCATATCATCCATAAGAAAATCATTCAGTTACCGTAATCTTTGCTTCTCGTTTTTCACCCAGCTCAACGAAGAACCAAGTGACCAGTATTTGATCAAGGACGCTTTGAGGGGGATGGGCGAGAAGGATGAACTTTTGTCAGTTCGGATAAACGAGGACATACCTGATGTCAAGCTCTATCTACATCCTAGAAACCAGATCAATTTTGAAGATGAGGCAAATGGCTTAGAAATAAAATTTAATAGATACTTCACCAATCTGATCAAGTACCAAAAGACAGTCATCATATCCCTGACCAAACCCTATGCTTCCGATTGCGTCGATTACACAAAAAGAGGTTATGATTCAAGGGATGAATGCTATATAAACTGTAAAATTGACAAGCTAAGAAAACTGGTGAATGGTTGGCCGGCCAACTATCGCACCGACAACTTTACAGATGAGTACTTTAATTATAACTACACCAACAAAATGTTCTTGAACACTTGGGTCACCAACATCTGCGACGAGTTTTGTGGTCTCAATAGTGACTGTCAGACGGTTATCGCTGCTATTAAACTGGACAAATATCAGACCTACAATGATAAATTTGTCCTGTTCATATTGCCACCTATAAGACCAGATAAACTAATCAAAGAGTCACCGAAAATCATTTTCGAAGAGTTTGTTTCATTCATAGGAAGTCTGATTGGCTTTTATTTCGGGTTTTCTCTAATTATGTTGACCGACGTCTACACAGTTGTGACCAGATATGTCGGCAATTATTACCATGTTCATTTCACTTCTGTCCAGCAAAACTGTATTAACATTAGAGTTGAGCCCTACCCATTCAGACAGAAGATCAAGCAGTTTATTAAAGTGGATAACATTGTGTAAAATCAGTTATACGAATTAATTTACAGTCAACAGTCAATTTTGACCTCAACCAGAAAAAATTCTATCTAGAAGTTAAAATTTTACACAAGGGACAGGTAATTTTCGCAAGATTGCACATAATAAACAAGGTTATGAAACGGGAGCTTTGCCCACCTCGCCAAACCTCCGTTATTTTGCTCCAGACTTTGCCCAGAACAAAATTCTAATCTTTTTAAAACTTTTCAGAAATTAAGTGTAGAACAAAAGTCCGAAATCGGCAATTCCCAAAAGTACAGATCGGCATTTTCTAAAATGTCGAAATCGGCGATTCTCGAAATCGACGATTTTCAAAGATCCCAAATCGGCGAAAAATTTTGAATATTTTAAGAAACTTATAAAAGTATTCTCAGGCAAAAGACCGAAATCGGCGTTTCTAAAGTCGACGATTTCCTAAATCGGCACGTCGAAATCGGCAAACCTTTATTCTATAATGTTTTGTATTTACTTATAGTCCTTACTGATGTGTAATATTAGGACTTAATTATTTAATCCTTTTTCCTTATATTTTGATGATATCAGCCAAATCGGCATTACATAGATTTACTTAATCGACGCATTTAAATATGTAATATCGGCGCCAAACATATGTTCTCTTTTTATAATACTTTTGATATTATCGTTAACTTTAAAGTTGCCAAATCGGCAGAGTCCGTAATCTTTAAAATCGGCAAAGCCCGAAATCCCAAAATCGGCAAATAACGTAATTAATTAAAAAAGACGTTATTTATGGTGAGGCTCAAAAAGCTCTCGACCAATGAGAGGAGAGTTAAGGGGAGTTCTCTGATGGCCGCCGACCGAATGACACGTATTTTGTTTGTCTTTAATTAAATTAAAATAAAATAAATTAAAATATTATTTTGAAGTTTGTTTTTAATTAATTTATTAATAAAAAGTGTGTCCACACCGTGAATGACCAAAGTTTCGGTTAAATTATTAATAGTTTAATTTTAAATAGTGTTTGTGGGAAACGCCCCCAAAGAGCAAAAGTAAAGCCTTCAATAGAAGAGGTTCCCGACGGCTCACAAAGACAGGACCACTTTTAAAGTACTCAGGAGGACCCAGGACAACTACCGAAGACATCGAAAGAATTTTCCGAAAAGGTCAAATTTTAACATTGTGTCCCGGTCAGGCCGCTGTGCGAAATCGGCATTTCGCGAAATTGGCGTTTTGTGAAATCGGCGTTTTGCAAAATCGGCAAGGGCAAGTAGGGCAGGTAGCCCTCAACGACGCGAAGTATAGAGTAAAGGATAAGCAATATTGGCGATCGCGTTGTTCCCTGACCAACGTACAGGTCTACAACTGCAAGACATATTCGGTGTACCGCTTCAAGAGTCAAGACCGGTAAACACCATCTTCAGCGATTATCGAAATCGGCATATTACGAAATCGGCACCTCATTCATTGAGTGCCTGGCGAGTCAACCCAACTGGCAAGATCGGCATTCTGCGAAATCGGCGCCTTTATTTCTTCGAAATCGGCGCTTCCAATTTATTGAAATCGGCACTCCTATTTTGGCGAAATAGGCACTTCAGTCTAAAGAAGCAGAACAGCCAGAGGAACAAGTCAGCGGGCCATAGGCTAGAAGAGAGAGAACCACTACGAGCAACTGTTGTGATCTGACCCCTTTACTGGCCCAAGGCACATCCAGTTGTTTCAGTTAGAAGCCAATCGATAGCCTCTACTTTTACAACACCTTGTTTAGAATTAAATATTTTTATGAAGAGAATGTTGTCTAAAGAGTAAAACTTATCTGAAATTATTTCGAAATTAAAATCGTGAAAATTTACTTAATAGAATCTTTGTCTTTTAAACCGAATACTATTCTAATTAACGCGACCTCAACCCAAATATATACAATTGATGTAATATGATACAAGAAATCCCTGTTTTATCCGGATTTATTCTATGAAAAAATATTTCAAAAAATTGGCTAAAATTTTCAAATTTTTAATTATGGCTATTTACATTCTAAAACATGAAATAATGTTAGGTTTTTTCAAAATTTTATTTTATTTTAGAAAAATAATCATAACATTCAAACCATTAATGTTATAAAATTATAAGACTTCACCAATCGATTTAGCATGACAACATTTCTGACATGAATTTATTTTTTATGAAATATAATACAATAATTCTAATTGGGTCAGGTAACTTAACAAAAGTCTCAATTAATAATTTTAATCAAAAAGTATAGACACAAGAGCAATTCTTATCAATAAAAATTGCCTGTTCAAAATTGTTTGTAAAGATTTCGTTTTTTAAATTTAAATGAAACAAAGTTAATGATGATGACCAAGGCATTTCGATAATATGTTTTTTCTAAATTCTTAATTTTATGCAATCTTGATCTTTTCTGCAGAGTGAAAATATTCATCAAGAAATAAATACTTGTAAAATAGCTTAGTTTAAGAGAAACGGTTATTTAAAGAGAGACTGATATTCATTTTATTTGAACTAGCATATAACCCAGATAAATTCATAAAAAGTATCACAAATTTATTTGGTTATTATAGTAAAACTATTAACCCTCTAACAGCCATGTGAACATTGTATTGCCAGCTAGTTACAAATTAGTTAATAAAATTAACACGACAGCTAATTGATTCTTGACGTTTTTTGACTTTTAATCTATATTATCCCTTTATATAAAAATGTTATAAAATACGTAATTAATTGAGCCACTTTAATTAATCACATCATTTCTGAGGTCAAGTCATAACTTTTGTATACAAATTCAATGTAAGCAATAAGTAGTACAGCAGTAAAGTTAATCTAAGCATTAAATCAGTATTGGATGTTTTACTGCCACATGGCTGTTAATGTCGTAGAATTAACATAGCTGTTCTAGGGTTAATAAAATAATGAAATTTTTAAATCTAAAGCATGATAAAAATATTTCAACAAACATCAATCTTAAATATTGTAAGATGACCATGTAAGCAATATATTTATGCCACTAAATGAGTGTAATTAATTTATCATTTTAAATTATAATTATTTATTTTAATAATAGCTTTTGCGTAATACAAATGTAAATGTATAAATAGATGACATTTCCAAGATCGAAATTAAATTCTAGTGTGATTAAATACTTATAACTACACAAATAAATGTAAATAGACCATGGATCCTTAATTTGAAACCAGGAAATGTCTAAGATTGTATGTCAACAAATATCTCAACTATCTCTGAAACAATTGACTCGTATTAGACAACATAGCAACTATCACATATTGTTATTACAAATGTGTTTTGCCTGAATCGTTAAATAACTCATTTTAAAAATAATTTCATTGAAGAGCCAAGAACAATTTATTAAGTCATATATTATTATTAATAATCTTGCAATTGATACCGAAAGGGTTTTAAATATTCTGTGTAAAAAATGGATCCACCCTTTGTTGTTAATCCAAGAGGAGAGTCGTTTGTGTTCAAAAAGTGGACTTTAATTATATTAAACATTGTGGTGACAACTATTGCCATGATCAAGTTAATAATCTTTTCTCTGACCGAACACTTTCTAGGAAATTCAAACTACAGGGTAAATGGTTTATGGTCAATTATATTTTCCTAATCATATTAATATTACAGGACAAGCACATAGGTATTTACTTCGGTATTGGTATGATTCCTATACTGATCCAGGTACTGGGTATGGTCGGCATTCTTAGAGAGAATTATTACCTGGCTATGACCTACTCATTTTTAATGGCATTCACAGCCATTGCCCTGATTTATGTGGCCACTATTTTTGCCCCATTATTCTGGATTTGTTTGCTGGTTGTGGTCATTACCTCCGTTCTGTCCTTCATCTTCGCAAACGAGATTAAGTCACCCTATTCATTAACTATTCAGCAAGTAATAGCCGAGGATAAATAATAAAATTGAATGGTTCTCGACAAAAAATATCAATGTACAACGAAGGCTACTTTCAAGATAATTGGTCATAAAAGGTTCAAATTTTATACAGTCTATCATCGGTTCAAGAGAGTCGGATTGAAAACAATCTTGTATATAAATGACAGTGTTTTGACACACAAATATGTTAATTTACCCTGATATATGTAAAAATCTTAAGCAACTTTGAACTGTTAATTCTAAACAGTGCCACAACTCTTTTAAACCCAAAAAATGCTATTAATAATAACTTACTATAAATTCATTTAATAATTATCTAAACCTAACAAAATAATTAGTTATTATAACTAGGTTTTTTTGTGGCCCATTTCAATTTGTGACCGATTGTAATCTAGCTAACATACAAAGAGTTATACTATTATTTTTACCGGCTAAGAATTTAATAAACATCAATACTTTGTTAACAAATTATACAAGCTGTTTTTTAGTTTCAGACCTCAACAATTTGTTCGCAATATATTTTCAATTAGTTTTTTTGACATAATAATAATAAAAAAGTAACCAGTTAAAAAAAGTAACTTCAATTTTCCAATTTAATGTTGTAGACCTGGCACCAATATTGATCATTTTAAATCTAGATTACTATTATCTCCGAAATTGGTTTAGGTCAATTATAAGACACTTGTAACTAATTAACCCTATACAACTCAATTTGTTGAAGCATCATTAAATAAAAATTGAATACAAACAAAAAATGTTCAAGTGAACTGGATAGGATCAATTTCAGCTTCTATTGCAACAAATATTTGATAAAATAAAATAGAAATCATTTTATAGTGATTTTATAGTTAAGGATTGTATCAATTTAACTGAGGAATGACTCCGTTTAATGAGTTTAAATTGCTCCTGGCAACAATCACATTATTATCAGACGTACGCATTGAAACAATTGAAATATTTTTTATAAACGAAGAATTTATTTCATCAAAAGGCAAATATTTGCTGAAATTATTTATTTTTCAAAGAACAACTGAAACGGTGTGTTAAAACATGGATGTGCAAGTGATCGGAAACCCAAGAGGACAGGCATTCAATTTTAAAAAGTGGACATTATTCACACTAAACATTTTAACCACAATTGTTGTCGTCCTAATAATAATCATGGTATCAGTTCTTGCGCATAATTGGGGTGATTCAAAATACAAGGTAATTTTTTAAACAGCTTCTTAATTAACAACAATTCAATTAATCAAGAACTTGTTAATCTATGATATCCCAGGCAAGGAATACAGCTATTTATGTTGGTATTGGGATGGTTCCAGTGGTAATCCAGATGATGGGATTGGTGGGCATTTTGAAGGAGCATTACTGTCTTGTTATGACCTATTCATGCTTTATGGCCATATCGTCGGGTGCCCTGGTCGCTGCAGCCATTTACGGGGCCACAGTCTATTGGATCTTTTCCACAGCCGCCGGCTTCATCGCCCTCCTCGCCCTTTCTCACGCCCGAGACATAAGAAAGGTGACAGCAGCACAGCATCAGTTTTATGTTGAATCCGGTCAAATTAACCCGGGATATCAAGGATTTTTATACCCTACTCAGGACAATAATCCAAATCAAATGTTTTACCAAGCATCTTCCCAACAACTTACAGCACAGAATAATTATCATGAAAATCGAACTATATATTCATCACCTGCTGTTCTCAATTATTCGAGTCAAGCACCTCCTCCTCCTTATACAGAAAAATCCGAATCAATTTCTAAATTTCAAGATGTTGAACTAACTAATTAAGTGAATTTGGCTTGTTTATTTACGAATTTGATAAACCAGTCTTGCAAAACAAGTTTATCATATTTAAAAGTATTTTATTTATTATGAATAATCAAGTTGATCTAGTAATTAGTGTTCTGTTATAAAATAAAAATTTTCAAGAATAAAAAACTTCTAAAGTCATATTTAATAAAAAAATAATCTCTCTTCCATCGAAGGAGTATTACTTGCTTGTTATAACCTACAAGCCATTAAATATTGAATCATCTTGTTTTATTATCCCAATTGTCCCGTGTTCTTTCATATTAATTTTTTATTTTTATAACCCAGGTTTTATTGACTTTAATCTTTTAAGCATCCAACAGAATTATCCATTTTTAGGAATTTTCAAAATATTTGTCCAATTTAACGAATTAGACAGTTGTGCAACCTCATTCCATCACTTTTACTACTACAGAGATTTGATAATCTTGATAATAATTAAGCATAAGACATTTAATCGAGTATGCAGCTTAAATAGTAGCTAATGATAACAACTGTGCTGACTACCTTTTAAGCAACTCTTTGAAATAGCCTAGCAATAATCACAGAATTATCTGAAGTGCGTATTGAAACACAATATGTTATTTTCATTGTCAATGAAACTTTGCCACAAAAGAACTCGTATTAGATAGCAATAGAAGAATCTATGAACATCTGAAATATGCTGAACCAAAACATTAATGTTCAAGTTGGAAATCGAAGAAGACAAAGGTTATTTATCTGTAAGAAATGGACGCTATTTGCCTGGAACGTTTTAGCTGCAGTTGTTCTAATATTGATGGTCATATTGATATCGAGTCGTTCTAGCCACAAGGTGCTATTTCTGAAAAAAAACTAAATTTTATTCATCCTTTAAATTAAACTTGTCATTGTAGAGCAGCACCATACTCACTTATGTATGTGTGGGCATGGTACCAGTTTCGATCCAGATCCTGGGAATTGTGGGAATATTGAAAGAGCACTACTGCCTAGTTATGGCTTATACATGTTTTATGGCCTTATCAGCCGGTGCTCTGATTGCTGTAGCAATTTATGTGCCCTTCTATTGGTTTTTTGTTGCTATAGTAGGCATGATCTCAATGCTGGCCTTCAGTCACGCAAAGGACCTGAGGATGCTGAGGATGGGACAACCTCAACAAGTCGCTTATGTTGTACCAGGTAGAACAAATCCTGGATATCAAGGATTCTTATACCCAGCTCAAGACAGTATTCCAAACCAAATGCAACACTTAGCACCTGCTCATCTGCTGCCCGACCAGAACAACTATAATGAAAATCGGGTTGTATATTCATCACCGGATGTTTTTTATTATCCTGACCAGGCACCACCACCTTATACTCAAGAAGCAGATCCATCATCGAAAATTTAAGATGCAATAACTATCCAGGATACATGAAAACTGTTAATATAATTCAAATTATTTTAACAAGCAGCAACTCCAAGTACCATTGCTGAAAATTAATCACTTGTCTAATCAATAAAGATAACTTATTATTTTAATGATGTTAATCTTATAATTTCAGCTAGCAATTTTCAAGCTATCGGTCAATTTTTGAAATTATCATTTATTATTGTAATGCAAAACAATTAATGTTAAATACAGTCTTGAAATGTTAACACATTTCGTTTAACTTAAAGTTTATCAAGGCAAAGTTATTGTTACTGGTTCATTATATTGAAAATTAAATTTAATAAATCTAACTCGATATTTTAGGAAAAAATTAGGCAAGGAAAATATTAAGATCATAAGAATAATGCTACTAAATTATTAAGTGCAATGATCATAAATAACCTTGAATATTTAGAATATTTGTGTTTTCGACTTAAAAAAAATTTGCAAGATTTTGTTTTGTTTTTATGTAGGGTATTTGTATATTTGTTTTATATTCAAATGCACTTGGTGGCTCAATTCTGTTTTCGCCCTATCTCTTTCCTGGTCAATTATTCAAAGACATAAATGAAAAAAAGATTAGAAATGTCATCAACAAGGATAATCTTAAACTGCTAAAATCCAGTATTGAATTTATCTTTAATTTTGAGAACAAAAAAGTTAATTCTTTTCCAAAATAAACAATTTTCATATCATTCAGAATGTTTATAAAAATAACTGATTAAAGACAAATCTGATTTTGACATATTCTGAGCTAATTCTGAACAAAAATGGCTGCGCTAACAAATACTGGACAAAAATTGTTTCCGTACAAAAAGTGGACACTATTTTCATTGGCCATTTTCGTTTTAATTATTACCTTAATAATTATGATATGGAAACAATTAGCACCAATTGACAAGGTAATTTAGAACAAGACTAAAAATATTTTTTTTCCTAATAATTTCTAATTTAAGGAAAGAAACGGAGCGGAGTTTGCTCTTGGTCTCATATTTATCCTGTCGATAAATGTCTTGGGAATATTAGGAATAGTTAGAGAACATTACTCACTGATTATGATTTACTCGATTTCAATAGCCATATTAGCAGGATGGTTTATGGGACAAAATACCAATTTAATCTTTTACTGGCTTTTATTCTTAATTATGATCCTGGTCTCCTGCATCGCTAATGCTTTCGCTACGGATATCCGAGATATAAAAGGACAAAATGTTGAAGCAAGCCAAATTGATGATTATCCAGTGGAACGACACCAAGACTCTACTCCTTCAGCCCCTCCGCACACATTCACAACTTATAATCAAAATGTTATGCCATACTATGAACCGGGTGTTATCATTTAATCTAATCCAGTTACATCTTTGTTCAATAAAGCTATTTAATCAATTGTATCAATCAGAAACAGCTAATAGGTACTTGTAAGATTTATACGAAATAAATTTATTTTAAATTGGAAGTTGCAAGATAAATTACAAAGTAAACATGACACCTATTTCAGAAAACAAGTTCATTCATTGCTAGTTTAAATGAATCTAAACTTTATATAAATCTTATTAGAGTATAATATAAACCTTTCAATTCTTGTCATATATCATTTTTGGCCTTGCCAATTTGGGGTTTCATTGTGACCACTTACAAAAAAAAAGTTATCCTGGCCAATTCTAGGCACTTTGCAAATTCAGAATATGTTAACATTGTTTAAAATGGACGATACTTACAAAGAAGAATTTCTTGTAAAATATAATTCTGTAAAATAGGTGTGAGCACTTTAAGAACATTAAGCATTGATCATGTTCATGTTTATGGAAATATTAGCCGGCGTCGCGACTCACACATTGTCCCAAATTTGTATTTTTTATTCTGATAATGATCTTGGTCTCACTTTTGGCCAATTCATTGACTAAAGACATTCGAAACATGAGTTTAGCAGAGCCTAAACATTTCAAGAATAACAATTTAGTGCAGGAACATACATATTTTATTTTATTTGACAAATTTGTAGAGTAAATAGGCCAGCAATAAAATGTTTTCGTTAAATTATTAATTGTTTATGACCCTGTTGCTTCTCTTAATAGAAATAATTTTATTGTCCTAATACTCAGCACTTATCAGTGTTATAATAAATTGAATAATAAATTTTAAAATAATTTTCTAATAAAAATGAGTTTGAATTTGTGAAGTTGTGAATAAAACAGTGATCAGAACCATTTTATTCAATATTCTGTGCAGAAATGTCGGACAAATCAATATGGAACAGATCTCTGTACGACATTTTTTCAAATGCAAAGTGGTCTATCCTAATTTTGATCATTTTTGAAATAACAATAAGCGTGGATATAATTGTCAGATTCCTGGTCACATGTCAATGTGATGACATGTCAACATTTCCAAAGGTAGCATAAAAGACAAATATAAAATAACATGATCACTTTTCAACAAGTACACTTATTTGAACGATATGTATATTATTAGCTCTTTAAATGAAACAAAATTGTTTGAATTTATTAAAAATCTTAGATCAAAGGTTTCAACATTGATCTTGGTCTTTATATGGCTGTACTGTGTATCGAAATGCTTGGATTATTGGGAATTGTGCTGGAGCTTACCTTACCTATAAGGATTTACTATTGGCTTCGTTTTATTACACTGGTCCTTCCTGTGATTACAGCCATCAAGGCAAATTTCCATTGGATTCTTATTGTACTGTACATGGTGATACCTTCTTGCAACCGGCTTCTAATCGGTGGACTTATAAAATGTATAATGATGAAATGAACAAATTTGAAGAAAACTATACCAAACACTATCACACTTAAAAAATTGTCTTAGAAAATTATTTATTAGAAAGTTCACTCGTGGTCGTTTTATTGTATTCGCTGAAAACTGTTTATATAATCTTCTAAGACAATAAAACTTCTAAGATCAAATGCTTTTAATTATCAGTGTTTTAGTCAATTAAATAATATTTTTTCAATAGTTTTCTGAGAAAAATAACTGAAATTCTCTTATTTTTTCGATATAAAACAAGAGAATAAACTTTAATCATAACAAAAATAGTGTCAAACTATTTATCAGGATTTCATTTTAGACTTATCTATTGAATAATAATTAAATCATTTCAAAATAAATTGATAAGTTTATATGTCTTATATAAAAGTAATGAACCAGTTTAATTTATTGCTTATTCTGTGTAAAAATGGCTGACCAAACATTAATTAAAAGTCATTCTTTTTTGTGCAAGAAGTGGACATTATTTTCCATTACTTTACTTTTAATATTAGCCATCTTAATCCTGTCCATTTTGTCGGCAATGCTCTTGTTTTTCATGTGGCTTTACAAGGTGACATTCTAATGAAACAATTAACTTACAATTGTATTTACTTTTCAATTTTAGCCTGCAAATATTATTTTTTATGTATGGGTAATATTGGTCCTATTATTGAGCCAGATACTTGGAATGGTTGGCACACTCAAGGAAAATTACTACTGTTTTATGTCATATTCAGTTTTAATGGCTCTAATGAGTTCTGGCATAATTGCTCTAGCTATTGATATGCCTGGCTTTTGGGTCCTTATTGTAACAATAATGCTCTTCTCATGTCTGGCCTACCATTTCGCCAAAGAGATCAGAGCACTGAACTTAGCACACCCTCAAGTTAACAGTGCTATTCATCCACAAACAAATGTTGTTTACGTTGTCCAAGAACAAACACATCCTGTCCAACTGATAAATTCTAGTTTAGCAACTAATTTACAACAAAACACGGGAAGAACAGACCTAAACAGTTCATCGTCATTTTATGCTGGTCATTCAGGCGACGCGCCTCCCTCATACTCTATCCAAGATCCACAACGAGTACATAAATTTTATAGTATTGATCTGTCTTGAAAGTAACCTTCTATTATATTCTTAACTATCTTGGTGGTCTTAAATATAAATAAATATTATAAAGTAAAAGTTTATTTTTTTAGTAAAATTATTTCTTTCATCCATTGGTACTGGATACTAAAGGCTGGACACGAGTTGTGTGCTCACATTTGTCCAGGTCAGACACTAGGATGAAACTGATAACATTTGTAAACGGCTGGCCTGACCTGACATCGAGTTCTACTGCTATGACTTATTTCCTATGAATTCTTGGGAATTACATCAAATGATTTTGATAAGTGCCAGCAACTATTTACTTTTAAAATCATTAATTTGATTCTTAGCTTCATAAAATGTTGTTTATTTCAAATCAAAGGTGAATTTACCCTTAATAAAATTGCATTATAATGTGCAAATCGTATTGTATTGCAGTTTTGCACAGAATAAATCATTTAAACACTTAAACATTATATCAATACTACACTCTGTAAATACAATGTACAAGGTACATGATGTTTCGCAAAATATCAATCCCATTACTATTTTTAGTGACAATATCCAGGCTCTATTTAAGACCCTTATTCCAAGTATTAGAGATTGCTAAAATAGCAAGATTAAACAAACTGAAAAACACGTGACCATAAAAACGATAAGTTTAATCCGGCAATTATCCGCTTTGACATGATAAAGATCAAATCTTAAGAGCTTAAGAAGTGCACCAACTTGGCAACAAAGGTTAGCTCGATTGACGTTCAAATATTTTCGATCCGCTTTTTGATTGATAAAGGTCATATGATTTTTGGCTTATTCTGGGCAAGTACAAACAACACAGATAAGATTTAATTTTAAATGTAAACAAAGTGTGACTATATTTAAAAACAATTCACTCTCTGTTCTTATTTTGCGTCTATTCTGTGCTAAAATGGCTGAGACAACAGTTACTCGAAATAAGTGGTTTTTATACAAGAAGTGGACATTATTTTTATTCACACTTTTGGCGTCGATAGCGATACTGATTGTCACCATTACCTTAAATCACAACTTACCCATACATTCAAGGTGATATTTTTAAAAATTAATCTAACTTGCTCTAGTGATATTTTCATTTTTAGAGCATGGGAAGATATCATTTTCAACGCTGGAGTTGGCTTCGGTTTATTACTGATACAGGCTCTGGGATTCTTTGGTGCCCTTAAAGAAAAGTACACCTTGGTCATGTCATATTCGCTATCAATGGCAATACTGGCTGGTATTCTTATCGGCCAATGGATATTCAGCCCTTTTTGGATTGACATTATTATTGTGGCAATGATCCTGGTCTCAATAATAGCCAGCCTCTTGGCCAAAGACTTCCGAGACTTGAGTTCAGCAGAATATAAGCCACTCTTGAAATATAATTTTGTGTAAACAAGAACAAAATTATTCCATTCGTATTATAAACATGATATTAATCTTATAAGTTCTTAAAATAGTTATTGTTTTAGAATTGTATATCAACAAGCATTTTATTTAACAAGGTGTAAAATAAAAGATCTTTTGTTTATCACAATTGAATATCAAACTTATTTTAATTATAATGAGGAATCCATGGGATTATTCCGATTATGTTTCAAGTTCTACTAATAGCCAGGGGTTTTAAAAAATAATCATGCTAGTTTAGAGTAAAAAGTGCCTCAATTGAACACGTTAATAATTAATCAAATTGTCAATTTGGTAGATCGTTAGCTGAGGCAACGAAGCAGTCAATTGTCAACCCATTGAAATAGAGAACAAAAGGCTTTCAAATAGGGTTGCAATGAAATAAAAAAGACTTAGCATAATCAATTTTTATTGCCAATTACTGGTTTTCTATACAACTTGAAACATAATTAAAATATACACATGGGTAAATTTTATTGATTTTTAACCTTGGCATTGAAGTAACTTAAATTTCATTAAAGCAAGCTACATCAAAGGTTACCTCAAACTCATCCTCCCAGTTGAATATTGAGCAAATATTATTGAAAATTATGAAAGTATTCAATTATAAAATAACAAGTACTATTTTTGCACAAATAGTCTAAGATTAAATTGTAATGTTTCCAGAGATGTTCAAGGGGGGGGGGGGATTTCCTGAAATATTCCTCTAGGTTTGAAAAAATTGTCCCATAAAATCATAAAATTTAAAATTGTAACTTGAATAATATTTAAATTGTGGCTTAATTAAGCTAGTTTGCTTAAAATTTCCGGAAATAAGCCAATTTAAGAACAAAATGGTGGAAATTTGAGTTTCCAGTGGCCATTTCCGTCCGCCATTTTTGAAATATTCTACATTCCCTATAATTTTGGCCTGAAAGGTGAGTCACTATTCACCCGCTATATCCTCCTCTAGTCACGAACCTTGCACATCCTTGTGTTTATCACAATTGCATAGTAGACTTATCTCAGTTTCAAGTAATAAAACAAATATTTTTTACTATCATTTGGAAACAAATTAAATAATGAGCCAAACCTAAAAACAGTTACTTATCTCATTCTGTGCCACAATGGATGTCCAAACAGACACAGAAAACAAATATTTTGTACGCAAAAAATGGGTTTTATTTAGCTTAATAGTATTGGCAATAATATTGACCTTGGTCATTATGAATATAATTACTTTCCTTTTCAATGACATTTTTAATCCAACCGAGGTGAGTTCTCAAACTAACAAGGTTTTGTTTCAATTGTTATACATTTCAGGGCAGAAATATGTACATATTTATCAGCTTCGTAGTAGTTGCATTAATGATCCAGGTCCTGGGAATGGTGGGCACCCTGCAGGAACACTACTGGTTGGTTGTAGCCTACTCATGTCTGATGGTCATTTTAGGAGTGTCCCTTTTCGTGGCCGGCTTTTTTATTCTGTACAGCGATGCCCTTCAAGGCATTCTCGGTGCAAATATATTCTTGGTCTCATTTCTGGTGTTCTTGGCATTTTCATTCGCAAAAGACCTCAAACACGTTCAAAGAAATGTCATCAATTTTAGCATGGATTAAAATTTGATAAAATCATTTTTAACAAATTTTAAAAAAATTATTAATAAAACTATATGACAATCATATATTTTTAACCTGCTTAGAATGACCAGGCTTAAGAATAGATTTAACCTCTTTATAGTCAAGTGTTTCAAAATTTTCTAAATTTAAGGCTTTAAGGTTCGGATACAATTCAAGTAAATGAGTCACTAGACCAATTAAATCTTCCTCTAGGGTAACGGACATCCCTGTGTTTATCACAATTGCATATTAAGACTTATCTAAGTTTCCAGTAATAAAACGTATATTTTAATATCATTTGGATACAAATGAAATAATGAGCCGAACCTAAAAAACAGTTACTTATCTCATTCTGTGCCACAATGGATGTCCAAACAGCACACAAATTATTTGTGTACAAAAAATGGGTTTTATTTGGCTCAATAGTCTTGGAAATAATAGTGACATTGGTCATTATGAATCTAATTACTTTCCTTTTCAATGACATTTTTAATCCAACCGAGGTGAGTTCTTTAACTAACAAGGTTTTGTTTCAATTGTTTAACATTTCAGGGCAGAAATATGTACATATTTATCAGCTACGTAATAGTTGCATTAATGATCCAGGTGCTGGGAATGGTGGGCACCCTGAAGGAACACTACTGGCTGGTTGTAGCCTACTCATGTCTGATGGTCTTTTTAGTAGTGTTCCTATTCGTTGCCGGCTTTTTTATTCTGTACAGCGATGCCCTGCAAGGTATTCTCGGTGCCAATATATTCTTGGGCTCAATTCTGTGGTCCATGGCAATTTTATTCGCAAGAGACCTCAAACACGTTCAAAGCAATTTAATCAATTTTAGCATGGATTAAAATTTGATGAAATCATTTAAAAATAAATAAAAAAAAGATTTATAAATAAAATTATATGACAATCATATATTTTTTAACCTGCTTAGAATGATCAGGCTTAAGAATAGACTTAAACTCTTTATAGTCAAGTGTTCAAAATTTTCTAAATTTAAGACTTTGAGGTTCGGACACAATTCAAGTAAATCATGAACCCTGCACTCAATTATTTGCTTGGGCACAGATGATGCCATGTGCAATTCTCTAAGATGCCTGAGCTAGATTGGTCTTTAATGAAAATCTTTTCATATGCAATCTAGTTTTTATTTATTTTTAACTTTGACATTGTAGTAACTTAAATATCATTGTACTGGCAGTAAGCAAGCTCAATCTAATGTTTATCCAGGAGTGTTCAAGGAGGATTTCCTAAAATATCCACCTAGGTCCTAGATTTTGTGATTTATCCTCTTATGTTATAAGAATTTAATCAATAAAAACGTAGAAAAACTGACCCCTCAAAATTTGCCATATTTAGTAATGGCTGTCAAAACATTCCCCATTTTGTCTGTTATTAGGGAATTTAAAATTAAAAGTTGATGAATTAGCTTAATTGTGGCTTAATTAATCTAGTTTATGCTTGAAATTACAGGAAATAAGCCTATTTAAGAACAAAATAGTGGAATTTAGCGTTTCCGGTCGCCATATTTGAAATATACCTACCTAAATCCCCCTAGATGAAAAAATGAGTCACTATGCCAGCAAAATCTTCCTCTAGGGTAACGGATATCCCTGTGTTTATCACAATTGCATATTAAGAGTTATCTAAATTTCAAGTAATAAAACGAATATATTTTAATATCATTTGGAAACAAATGAAATAATGAGCCGAACTTAAAAAACAGTTACTTATCTCATTCTGTGCCACAATGGATGTCCAAACAGCACACAAATTATTTGTGTACAAAAAATGGGTTGTACTTAGCTCAATAGTGACATCGATCATTCTGAATCTAATTACTTTCCTTTTCAATCACATTTTAAATCCAACCGAGGTAAGTTCTTTAACTAACAAGGCTTTGTTTCAATTGTTTAACATTTCAGGGCAAAAATATGTACATAATTATCAGCTTCGTAATAGTTGCATTAATGATCCAGGTGCTGGGAATGGTGGGCACCCTGAAGGAACACTACTGGCTGATTGTAACCTTTACATGTCTGATGGTCATTTTAGCAATGTCCTTTTTCATTGCCGGCCTTATGTACAGCGATGTCCTGATGAATATTCCCGGTGCCTTTATACTCGCCTTGGTCACACTTCAGCCGTCATTTGCATTTTTATTCGCAAGATACCTTCTGTTGTTCAAAGCAATGTCATCAAATTTAGCATGAATTAAAATTTGATAAAATCATTTAAAAAAAATAAAAAAAGATTTATTAATAAAACTATATGACAATCATATATTTTTTAACCTTCTTAGAATGACCAGGCTTAAGAATAGACTTAACCTCTTTATAGTCAAGTGTTTCAAAATTTTCTAAGTTTAAGACTTTGAGGTTCGGACACAATTCAAGTAAATCATAAACCCTGCTCTCGATTATTTGCTTGGGCGCAGATGATGCCAGGTGCAATTCTCTAAGATGCCTGAGCTCAGACACAGACTCCAGAGACAGGCCACTGATGTTGGCGTCCCATACGTTCAGGTATTGAAGGTTTGGCAGATGTTTGCCGATGTCGTCGAAGAACAGATCAGTTATGGAGTTGACATTCGCTCTGAAGGACAGGTGTGTTAGGAGTGAACACTCGCTTAACAAATGGCTCATGTAGTAGGACTGGATCTCAGGGACAAACCCTGTGTAGAGGTTCAGGTGAAGTTTTTTCATTTTCTTGAAGTTTTTCATTGAATTAAATAAATCGATGTTTCCGTCGATTATCTCAGAGAAAAACAATAGATAAAAGTCCTCGAGCTTTGGACAACTCTGGGATATTTCCACCAAATAGTCCACGATAGAAAACGTATAAAAGTCCAAGAATGTGATTTTGAGCTGGCGCAACTCTCTGAGCTTGGTTAGCTGTCTCATAAATTCTGATAAGGGAATGGGTTGAATGAAACGCGGAAAATAAACTTCAACTGATTCTAAACTGTCCCTGTTGCAATCGATGAACTTTTCAAATAACTCAAGGTCCCAGTTGAAGTATAAAAAGGTAAATTTCTTCAGACTTTTAACCAGGCAATTATTTTTACCGTGAAATATTCGTTCGATATTCATGATATTAAGGTCTTTCAATCCTGTGCAATTGTTCAGGTTATTTATGCAGAATGTTTTATCAAATGATAAATTCTCCATGCTGCTGAACACGATCTTGGTCAGTTTAGGCCCGAATTTCTTGAACAGTTTGTTCGCTTTTTCATCGGTTATGTGAATGAAATTGATTTCAATATCTTTTAGATATTCGCAGTATTTAAGTGTCAGTTCAATAATTTGCAAGAACTTTGAGAATTTGCACCAAAAAGTATTGTATTTGATGGATAATTTTCTGAGCGAGGTTAGCTTTTTCACAAACATCTTGAATGACTTGATATCCGTCCACTCGTTGCCCAGAGTATCGGTTTTCTTCAGTTTTGTAAACAACTTCTCATCGATTGACAATTCGTACTGTTTTTGGTAAATACAGCGACAGAACTGAGTGGACACACATTCCAACTGAATCTTGTCCCAAAATGGCAGATAGCCCAGGATAAGTTCGCACAAGTCGTCCCCATACCTATCAAATGAGGACTTGCTATAAGTTTGGGTCATTTTTTTCTGCTCACAGATGAGAATTCACAGAATAATTGAATAAATTCTATAAATGGCGATCGAATGTGCAAGTTGAATTTTTAACTCCTCGGTTGGACTTTAGAAAAAAGTTGTTTACTGTTCATTGACCGGATGAACGCTACCGAAAAGTGAGCATGCCATTCATTAATTGATGTTACTGCAAATAATTGCAATCAAATTGTTTATAACCGTTTGATTAAATAGATTCTTCCCCTGTTCACAAACTACGTTAGAATAGAATTCTCTTCAATAGATTGTATATGCTTGTTCAGTTCGTTAAAATATGCAAACAAGGGCATTTTTAAAAAAACATTTTTGCTGGTAAAAGTAGTCTTTTGCACAACAGAGATAAAGTTGTTATAAACACTATCTGTATTAAATAATAAAAATGTTTATGTCAAACAAATAATGACCAAGGACATACATTAGTCAATCAAATTTAATATTGCATTCATAAGAGAAACTGATTAATTTTCTGAATAATCTTTTAAAATGGAATAATTAATTTAATAAACATTTCTCTCTCTCTCTCTCTCTCTCTCTCTCTGGCTCTCTCTTTC
>JAQIWP010000657.1:0-21841 GCA_034695525.1 Euzetes globulus | reverse complement strand
CTAGATCTATTACCATTAGTTGTTGACACAAAACTATGTTAAAATGTTCTTCCTTAATTATTGTTCTTTGGTTCAAGCCTTTAATCATTGTTGACAGTGCGCGCATACCTGTGCTCTCGTGAATTCAAATTTGTCTAATTAATTAATTATCACCCAATACTATAAACCAATGGAAGGTTTGCAAAGATCATATCTACAGAAAAAACAATAACTATAATTGAAAGTGAACATGTTAATCATTTTTTAAAAATATTTAAGCCTTGAAAATCGGATTTGAAAAACGGCCAGGTTCAGAAATAAAAAATCGGCAGTGTTTAAAAAGTGAGCTTTCAACAAACTTGTGGTCAGCACCAACCAAATCATTAACAGTTAAACAGACTTTTGCCAACTTTTTTCCCAAAATAAATAAATAAATATTTATGATCAATTTTTATTTCTCATCCTGGTGTGATTCCAAATTTGATTTTTATGATTTAAATATCAAATAAAAGTTTAGCATGTTTTCTTTCAGTACCTAATATACCTAAAAAGGCTTCACTTGTTGGTATGCGTTATTCAAAATCTCCGACATAAATTTTTTATTGAGGGACTTTATATAACTTGTTTGAAGTTAATTGAGTTTAACCAGGGTCGTACAAGGGGGATATGACGATGGGATAGTGACTCATTTTTCCAAATATAGAGGGTGTATATTTCAAAAACATAAACTAGCTCAATTAAGCCACAAATAAGGTAATTTATCAAGGTCTAAATGCCTTAAAATAACAGACAAAACGGCGGGCTTTTTAGCCGCCATTGCTAAATATGGCAATATTTGAGGAGGTCAGCTTTTCTACGTTTTTATGGGACAATTATTATTTTTTTAAACCTAGGGGATAAACCACCAAATCTCGGACTTAGGGGGATATTTCAGAAAATCTCCCTAGTGCATCCCTGATTTAATCAGAGATTTGCAACCCTTTTGTTGGTACTTACATTAGCCCAGACTTCAGATAAGTAAGCAAATGACAGGTACTTTTTAATCATAAGTAATGATCTCTTGCTATCTCTATTGAATATCGACTCAATTCTAGATAATTCTTGATTGCTCTCAGATATTGCATAAAAAGAGCCCTACAAAGTGAACGTGATCAGTTTTTCCAATTAGAATATACACTCCGTTGTCACCAATGCATTCAATTCACTGCAAATACTTTATGGGAAAATATTATCAATTAATTAATTTCTTTGATTTTTATGGACAACATTTAGAAAGAGTCAAAAAGTGGAAAATTTCCCAAAAATCAAAACCATAAAAATGTTTCGCCAATATATTAGGTTCTGTCCATTGGAGCAAAAGTAAGAAATATTTTAATTTATGTACAAGAACATTATTCACAGACAGAGCATTAGTATCCAAGCTATCATAAATATGACCAGGGAGTGTTAATTAAATGATGAATTGAGTTATTCCAAATTGATTGTATAATTTTCGAGATCAACCTTTTCTGATGGTAATTTAAAATTTAAAAACACTGAATTTTGTGTTTGGCTTAGAGAGCAGTTTCTGTATTTGGCACACCTTGGATACAACTGATACGAACCATTTAGTTAATTTGGAGCAGGGCGAAACTCTTTCATCAATGCTTATCGTTCAAAAGAGTTAACTAAAGTCTTGGATCAGTCTTTTGTATGGGTCTGAGAAACGCCCGAATATCTCATTTTGATATTACCAGAGCTGACAAACTTTTCATATATTTTTCATTTGGAAGACCATTATTGCAGGCGCATAAGATTTCAAGCTAAACATTCAAACATGATCAATTGAAAAGCATGAGTTCTAAAGAAATTAACCTAGTAATTGAGTGAACTAATTGCTTGTCCAAAGTAATAGAATGTTTAGATGAAAAGTCTTGAGTTTTAAGCTTATTTAGAGAATACAATGAATTAGTCAAGATGTGTTCAAGATGTTTTTAGCTATAAGCGATTAAATTTGTCCAGTGTCGATATTAGAGTACACTCGTTATTATTTCGAAAATGTCTTCTCAAAAGTATTATAATTTCCTAGAATTTTGAATAAATGAAAATTTTCGTTTAAAAATTTGAAGGCATTTGCGAAGAAAACTCGGAATAACTTTTAATCAAATGTTTTTTAGTCCTAAAGAAAAGTGCATTCTTTGCATTGAAATGAATGAATAAATGTTTAAATTTAGAACAAAGGCTTAACGTCAGACACTTTGAGGCCAGAATTGACTCAATTTTACGCATATCTTATCTGATGATTAAAAACAGTTGTTAAAAAAAGTTATGTTACCTATCCTTTAACCGATCACTTTCTGACACATTTTAAAAACTAGAAAAGACAGACAAATAATTGTTTCGTCAAAATACACTTTTGATTTGTTTAACTTTTGTGAAACAAATACATAAATTGTGATAAAAAAGTAATAAAATGTTAATAGAAATGTTGGATCAAATCCTCATTTATTTCCATTTACTTTTTTATGAACATTTTGTTAAGATTTTCAATTATTCTTTTAGATAATCTGGAATAATTTAGATATTAAACCTTTTTTATTAGAATAAATTATCATTTAAGTGAAAGCTCAGAAAATTAGAGTACAGCTGCGAATGAGGGGTGCGCTCAGGTTTACTAACCAATATATTTTTAAAGATAAAGTTTGAGTATGGTAATTTATAGACTTGCTGAGACTTAAATAAATGAGTTAATCGACACAAAGTTAATCTAGGTATTCTTTCTTGAAATTACTTGGTTAAAAAAAAGAAAGCAAAAATTATGATTGAATTCGATTCGGAAGCCAATGAAAGATAAGACTGCTTTCAAATCTAATTATAATTTGATCAAAAAGTGTCAAAATATATTAAATTCAATGGAAAACGTTTGGAGGAAACCCAAAAAGCACTTAAAAAAATAGTAATTTTATATACGTTTACATTTGTAAGATGAAAGTCTGGCGCAATGCCTTACATTATGGGAAGTGTTGTCTCTATTTCTTTTAATATTTTGATAAGATTTATGCATATAATAAACTATAACTCAAACAACTGATTAATTGTATTCTAAAACAACTTAATTATTTGAAATCACAAATAATCGAGTTTTCATTCATTCATTTTTTTAACTCAAATTGTAAGTCATTACAAAAATAGATAAAATATATTCAATGGTTTTTCGCTTCAATTAATTTAGTTGGAAAAAAAATTATCTAGAAGAGTCAAATGAAGTTGATAAATGTTTTTTTGAAAGTTGCAAGTAGAGAAAGTTTGAATAACTATTGGAGTGGACTCATGGCAGATGAGTGAGACTGAGCTGCGCAAACATCTTAGCGTTTGATTCAACTTTAATAACATTTGGAGAACCACTGTATTTACCTTTGGGAACAGGACTCTAAATTCGAGGTTCGTTCGAGAACATTTTAATCGATTGACATAAGGGAAAGCCGGTCAACAACTCTGGACAATTGTGTTATTTAGTAATCTGGTTGCTCTCAATATCATCAAATCAGTTGTTTTATAAGAGTTTCTTCTCTAAAATTGTGTCAAAAACATCAGAATTTGAGGAAAATTTCAAAAATGAGATAATAATTGATCGAAAAACAAGATTTTATAATAAAGCGAATGAGCGGTAAGTTTTCAGTTGTTATCGTTTATAATATTTGTTTATATTCATTGATAAAAATACTGTCGATTAGTTTCGAAGTTTAGCGCATATTCTCTATTAAAGTGAATAAATGCCAAACACTTTTGAGTCGATTTATTTGAGCGAAGAATTTGAAAAAATGATTTCAACTTTCATTTTGGTTTCCAAACGAATAAATTAATTCGGAGGAGAATCTCACGATTTAATGATGGCATTAATTATTTGCGATCAGTCGGTGCCCAGAATATGATAGTTATTTTAAGCTGTTTGGTTGGCCTTGAACTTTGTGTTGTGCAAAACGTGCCGAATATACAGAATATGTAAGTTTAAGAAATGAGTTTCGCTTTTCTCAATACAATATTCAATAGCAATGGGGTTATAGTGAATGCATTACGCAAATGCTTACTGACTCACAACAGATTCTGCTGTCGAGAGTGCAGTCCTCGCTATTAGCATAACTAAACTAAGAGGGAAAGCATTCAGAGGACGGTTATCCTTGAAATCTTTCTTAAGAGCCAAAGAAGCGAATGAATGGAAACCCTTCCCATCAATTGAGTCGTGAATGCTTTATACATGTATTCGCATTTCCCTTACTCTCAAATATAATAATCAAGAATACCTGTAGCACAGCATATGATAGGACAGGGATTGGGTGCAAAATGACACGCAATCCGATGTCGTCTACATTGCGCTTCACTTTCCTCTATTCAGATGAACGCATAAAAGAGAAACTCGTAGTTAATGACTTGGACTAAAAGTATCCGTCTTAGCGTCAAAATGCATTAATTTCGCTGTTCCTCGCTTTCGGTGGCCATTCCTCCGCTCTGACGGTTAACCGATTGAGTTGTATTCATCAATATTCAACTCTTTGGGGACTTTGAATAATATGAAAGCCAATGACAATCCAAATACAACCGCTTTATGTATTTCCAACTGTTTTCGAAACAGTGAGTAAAGGAGTAAAGGAGTAAAGGAGTAAGGATAAAATATAGTGATTTCAACAACAATTTTAATGTTTTTTGAAGGCTTTTAAAGATTTGATTTTCTGAGAAAAAAGATGATTAATGCAAACATCTAATGATTATATAATCAAAACAATACATCTTTTCAGTTATGCTTTGATTGCTATTATGATTATGAGTTGATTGTGAGAAAGGCTTACAACGAATTGAGTCCACGTTCGAGTGTATGATTGGCGGCACCGGTGGGGCGACTCAATACCACTTATTCAACATTAGCTCACAATTCATGCCTTTCGGCAGTCAAAGAAAAAAAAATGAAAACCGATTCAGAAATCAAGTTCAAGGCTATTGAGACACTCAACTGGCAGTCAGGCGAGAGATATGCCAATGGTTTGAGTTTTGCCACTTTTCGACCCTGAATATCGAGTTTACGTAATTCACGTCATTCCTATTCAAATCAAATCTATTTTATTGAAGAAAATGATTGCAATCCATCAGTTCTGACCAAACAGACAACAAACTACACATTATTTCAAATAAAAGGTTTGATAAAGTTTTCCGACAGACTTTTCAAAAATTCAAATAAAGAATTCCAAAAAGGGATTTCCCGGATAACAAAATCTGAAACATTTTTTTAAATTTCATAATAAATTTAAAGATTATGTCTCTCAACGAAAATATTAATCAAGTAATTATTGGCATAAAATTTTGTCTATGACAAAAACTAGTTAGACCGCGCTAGGCACTTTTTAGAAATGAAATTATCCCTTTAGACTTTGTTGTGTTCGTCGTCTGGTTTTATGGCCAGCCATCAAGTGTTCAGCCATTCATATCATAAATCAATATTCAGATGTAAAATTTATCAAGATGTAAATTGACTCAAACTTTGTATTTATCTGGTTACTTCTTTGAATTACGAGTGAATACATAAAGCCTTGTCTTCAATTAACTCATTGAAAAGACTGTATTGTTTACTTCAATACTGTTTTTGGCAAAACTTTAAAGTATTTGTCAAAGTTTTTTCAACATTTTTGGGTAATTTCTCGTATTTTGTGGCAAAAAAAACAAAAATAGATTCAAAGGATTGAATGGTTAAACCCCTAAACGACACTTCACTGTAAGAGTGATTTTGTTGAATGCCTTGAAGGCTCTGAATAGTATCTAATGAATAGGACCTCATATTTATCTAAATAACAGCGGTGTTCAGAGTCAGACTCATCGCCGATGGAATAAGTGCTGATCGGTTCTCGAGTTCATTCGTTTAACATTTCATGTAATACCGGTTTAACCGCATTAGAAATGCATTGCAATTGCTTTACTGAAGTGCACCACAAGAAGGCATTTGAGGCAAACATTACGTTAGACATCAATTTTGTACAAATGAATAACAATTGAATTCAATGCCAATTATTAGACTATTATTCTATGGTATTCTTTAAACTTGTTGTCGAACTTTTCAAATTATTCCGATTCTATAAATGAGTGTATGTATGGCCACAAATGATCCAAATATTATTTTTAAAGGTATTGCTATCAATTCCCCTATTTATTTTTTAAATGTCATGTACTAATTAAAAAGTAGTTATTATTGAAAATTGATTTGATAGCTGGAGGATTGATTAAGAAGACCAGATAACTCATTAATGTTATTTATAACTGAAGAATCTGAGCCTAAACTGCATTACTCGTGTTTAACGCAGCATTAAATCAGATTTTCATTCAATCAAATGAATTGATAAGCAATCGACAAGTTTTAGATCAGAATCTGAAGGGATTTCGAAGAAAAGTACTATTTTTAATACAAATGTAAATATTTCTGAACGAAAAAAATCAATTTTCAATAAACAAGAAATGAATGAATGTTTTGCTCTTTAGTTGAGTTAGTTTTCAGACTCGTTGGCCTTGAATTCAGATTTTGGGTGTTTTGGTATCATTTGAATAAACATTGGCTAACATTAAGATAATTGTTTCAATTGTTCTTCATTTCACTTATTAACCAATCCATCAAACATTTCAATGGTTTTTGTCGACAAATTTAATTGTTTTAATTGATTTCAAACCATTTGTATTCGAAGAATGCATTTGTTTTGGTTCTCAACAACCAAAATATTGATCCGATTGTCATTTATTTAATACTTTTGATTCATTTTAATTGAATTTTGTATTAAATTAATTGAAATGATTGTAATTAAAGGCAATTCTGAACCATTGAAATAATGTCGGCCAATGGATCAGTTAATGGTGTGATTGTGACGACAAACGCCAATCCGGTGATCAAATCGGAAATAAAGGATGAAGAGGACAATTGCCGTACTTTTGTGGCCAACCGATCGACAATCAGTTCTATGTTGAAGGCAAACGATTCGATTAATTCTAATTTAATGATATTTTGTGGCCAAAAGTCAAACTTAAGACAACGCAATGATTCCGTTTCATCGATGTCTACCATAAGTACAACAAATATGAACTCAAATCCATCGAAAGCAGAACCGAACAGAAAATCTCATCAAAACAATAAAATGGTATGAATTGAAGACATTACTCGATGGATGTGTCCATTGCTTTCATGCATATAAACTGAATTGTTTAGGATCTCTACTCGACATCTGGCAGTTTAGAACAGTCGGAGCCGTCGTCTTCCCCTTTAAGTGCCAGTGAGAGTCAGGCTCAGGACATGTTCTGTTCAAGCACAATGTCTGCTGACTGTTCCAGTAATGCAAGTGTTGACACAAATGACATCAAATCTGGTGAATCCGCTCCCAAACGGTTTTGTTTGGTTTGCGGCGACACCGCCTCAGGTTTTCATTACGGGGTCGCCTCTTGTGAGGCCTGTAAAGCATTCTTCAAGAGAACTATTCAGGGTTTGTTAAAAACCATATTATTATGAATCAAATGTGGACTCATTTAAAATGTATTGGACTGATAGGGAATATAGAGTATACCTGTCCCGCGTCTAATGATTGCGAAATCAATAAGAGGCGTCGGAAAGCCTGTCAGGCCTGTCGTTTTCAAAAGTGTCTCCGAATGGGAATGCTTAAGGAGGGCGTACGCCTCGATAGGGTCAGAGGTGGACGACAGAAATATAGACGCAGTCCTGACAGCCCATATCAGGTACAGAACATGTCTCCACTCAAGAAGACTAACATCGAAGGTATGGAAAGACAAATGTTTTTGATATTTTATTTGTTGACAATAATTGGTTTGATTTGACTAATTAACAGAAAATAAGATCGTCTCCGCTCTGGTCAGCTGCGAACCGGAACCATTGCTCGCCATTAATTCACAACAATCGCCAACTCCTTCGCCATCGTCTCAATACAAAGGCATTTGCATTCTGAGTGATCTCGTCGACAGAGAACTGGTCGCCACCATCGGATGGTAAACACCTGTCGAATGTCTCACCTAATATCTAACAAATGATTGTCTAATTTAAGGGCCAAACAAATTCCCGGTTTCACTGATCTGATACTTAACGATCAAATGAGACTCTTGCAGACCACTTGGGCTGAAGTCCTCTCACTCTCCTTAGCTTTTAGGTCTGTCTCTCATTCTATGCAAAATGTTTGTCACAAATCTAAACAATTGTTCCAAAATTCAGGTCCCATCAGTTTTGGTCGCAATCAACGACATCTGGAAGCAGTGCCACAGCACCCTCTAAATTAGTATTTGCCAATGACTTCGTTATGGATGACCAACAGGCCTCCCAGTGCAGAGCTGATGAGCTTTTCAATCATTCGTTACAATTAGTTAAAAGACTTAATTTAATTAAAATAGCAAAAGAGGAATACCTTTTGTTGAAGGCTATGCTCTTAACAAATGCCGGTATTATTATTATAAATCAAATTTGCTTTTCTTTATTAATCAGACAATTGTTTGCAACAGATATCCAATTAGAAGACTCGCAATCTGTTCATAAACTGAGGGAAACCCTGCTATTAACCCTTCAAGAGTGTGTGTCCGCATTGCGACCATTCAATTGTGTCCATCATTTAAGTCAATTGTTGTTATGTATGCCATTATTGAGACAATTGGATGCCGTGACCCGACGCTATTGGAATAGTGTCCGCCGTGAGGGCAACGTTCCGATGAACAAACTGTTTGTTGAAATGCTTGAGTCAAACATAACTATGCGTTGACTCCAAGCAAATTGACTTTAAATTAATTGTGGGTTTTGTTCGACACTTAAGTTTTTCTATTATTATTTCGAAGCCAACAAAAGCATATAAAACAGGGTATTAGTTTGATGTCAGATCGATGGCCAACTTGTGCGCCGGTGGTTAGGATTAAGGGGTTATGGTTTACATTCTGTTCGCAACTTATCTAATATTTGCTTCGGTTTTACTTTTAATGCTTCCATTTATCACTAATTGTAATAATTAGTAATAATTATATTTTTTGAAAATAGTTAAGAAATTTACTCAATTATAGACCCCTTAACGAAATGGCACTTAATTTGATTATTGACACAATTATGCAATTTATATGAAATTCTTATAAATCACTGCCAAAAACAATTAAATTTTTAGACTATTGGTAGACATTTAAGAGAAACCCTTTAGCCCTGAGTTAGAATCGTATTGATTTGAATCTCCAAAAGTATTATTAGCTGTAATTAAGTCATTTCATATCCATTGATATCTCTATTATGCAATCAATAGAGTTATTGGTCAGGTATTACTCACAATAACGCACAACCTCTTTGACTAACTCTGGCTCTAATTTGGATCATTTTGAATAATAATAGACTTGTGTTTAAATAAAACTTCTGTGAGAACAGAGAAGAGTTCAAATGTGCGGTTATTTCACTGTTATATTGTTATACAAATGATTGTATCGTTTATTGTAATGCAAAATAATCCTCTAAGTTATGAGAAAACCTCACAATTATTTTGTTCTCTTATTATTTGATTATTTGTTTCGAAACGGATTCACTTTCGCTGATATAACCGTCCAGTGATAACAACATTATATCTATTCATTCAGTTATTGTTTTATTTTTCGATTAAATTCAAAACTCGATATATAAAACACAAAATCTTATATAAAATTTCAATTATTTTCGGCTTAAAATTTCGGATTAAAATCAGAAATCTATTACAAATCGAAAATTATTTACACTTTTTGGTTGAGTATTACAAATATACACAATATATAAGATTAGAAAATATATTAAAAATGAAATATTGAGTGATTTTCAGTGAACAACGACTAACTTTTAGGCAAATTTCGACATTCATTCGAATGACCAGATTTGCGATTAAACTTAAAAGTAGACAATTATTTCATTTTACTTAATCTTAATTTTGAAGCCAATGAAAGACATTACTTTCATTTATAGATTCAATTTTAGAGCTATTTTTGTAAATTATTTTTTAGTCTATTCAGTAATTTTAAAACTTATATAATCTATTAATCATTGAATTTTAAATTTAATTATTGAATAAGTTGTTAGCATTTCTCTCATTTCATTTCTGTTTGAATAAAACGTTTACTTTTTTTGAAGCACTTCTTATTTAGTTTCGGTTAAAATTTCATTTGAATCTAATCTGAATTATTTTCAGACCATTCGTTTGATTTCAATCAATTTCTCAGACGATTGTCGTTTCAACTGATTTATTATTGAAATAAATTTCAATTGATTTATAATATAAGATAAAAAAAATTGAATAATTTGTTGCCAAACTATTTGGACATTACTTTCAAATTGATATAACAGTCATTACAAGAGTTCAAATCAATGCTCGAACAGTGAAGGCCAGGACTCGCATCTATCGATCCGATCAAAAGCCTTGAACTTCAAAAAACCCATTTCTGAAGGAAAATCGATTTTACTCTACACTCGAGTACTGTAGACATCAGCGAAGGCTCAGAACGTGATATTGAACTCTAGATTAGTTCTTATGGTAATTCAATTCTGTATCTGACAATTCAATCCATAAACCACTAAATTATATTCCGTTCCATACAAAAAATCAAACATTTCGGTTAATTTTTTAATAACAGAGATGGTTAAGGCAAGAAAAATACAGAACACTAGTATTTTGAAAATGTTCAAGTACCCCCTTCTCCAACAGCCAATCTTTGACAATATTGAGCTAATGTTTGCAAACAGCGGTTAAATAGCGGCCATTTTTCTCTTTATTATAGGATTTTAACCGAATAAACCTACAAGGCTATATAAGGCAAGTTGAACTATTTTAGCGCCAAAAGTACAGGAAATGAGCTCTATTTAGTTTTAGAATGTCACTTCCGGCCGCTATCTCGACCCACCCTTCTTACCCCCTCCTCGCATCAAAAATTTTCCCAAGAAGTGGTTCCCTCATTAGAAAGACCCCCCGTAGAAGTTGGTCTTATTAGTCATCTCTGATTAATAGATAGTATGTTTAATCAAATCTATTCTTTGAGTTAACTTTCATTAGATTGAGTTTTGCGAAACATCTGAAAATGTGAATCTGGAAATCTCTAATTTATGTGATAAGAGTGAAACAAAACTTGTCCTTCAATAAAAACTTGTGACAAAGTATTGAAATCCAAATCATTTCGAAATACCTCTAAAGATAAAGCTTTTATGATTTTTTTTCAAAAATTTATTTTCTGCAAAAATATCAAACAAAGAATATAATGAAAAGGCTATGAATTATAACACAAAAGGACAAAAAACGGAATTATTCAGAATCCAAATGAGTATAATTGGGTGATGTTGTGTGGTGTCTGTGCCTCTCCGTCCCCTCATTTCAAATGATAACCACCTGCTCCTTCACTTTAGCTAAACTACTATTCAAAAAGTCATTTCATCTGTTTATTAGAATAACAAAAATCAGTTATTTTTGATTACAGACATCTGACTTTGGAGGTCCCGGACAAACCCAGGTCCAGGCAAATGGACAGACAACAGTTGCTTTTACTTAAGACAGAGCAAAGTTCATAACAGGAAGCAATTAATTTATAGTTAAAATCATTTTAATCATAAGACCATTAATACTGCAAAACTTTCCTTTGAAATGTTTGCCAAATTTCTGAATAAACCAAATTTAAAATGAAGCAAAAAATTCATTTTACCAGCACTGATTACCAGTTAATTTAGCCTTGATAAAATCATTTACAATTTATCCTCCTTTATGTTTGGGCTACAGATTATTCCTAACAAATTCAGTAACATTTTTAAAAAGATAATTCTAAATATCAACAAACATTTTAATGTTATTCATCTCTTTTTCAAATGAATCATACATTGAAACCCTTTGAAAGTTTAAAATCGTTTAAAAAAACATTAGACATACGTATAATGTGATAACAATTTGAAACGACTTCGAAAAGCACTAAATTATCTTAATTTGAAGAAACTTTTTTAAATTTTTATATTTTTATCACAAAATTAAAACGTGAGAATCAGTCCGTTATTAAATGATTTTACTTATAATTTAAAGAAATATTTTCCGTTCAGTTAAATAAAATAAAGAAACAGATTTATATAACAGAAATATTACAGAAATAGTTGCAAGAATCGTACAAAAGTCGTACAGAAATCGTACAAAAATCGTTGCAATTGAGAGTGATTCACGTAATGTTGACAAGCTCTGTTAGAAGTTGCAGCTAACACATTTTACATGTTGAAAAACTACAACTAAGGAGTTCTGAAATGGTGATCATCAAGTGAACTTGAGCACTACTATTTCCGTTGCCGCAAAATTGTCACTGTCTAACAGTTTTAAAATTTATATATTTTTTTGAGTAGTTTCCAGTGATTTAATACTTGGCTAATTGATAGCAATAAATCATTTCATTAATTTGAGTGTCACTTAACTGCAATTAAAGATTCAATTTCTCGCAAATCAGAAGCAAATAAGCCGTTAATAAGGAGTCCACAAATCAAATGCATGGTCCGAAACGACCTCAAACTTGATGGTGTGAGTTGAATTCAAGTTTTAATTTCACCTTTGATTGTTTCACAGTAAAGATAATTGAATGTAATTTGAGTGAAAGGAGGAAAAATAGCGTCTCTTAACTCGAGTCATGAATTAAATTAATTTTCTTTATATAAGTGTCGCACAAATAAGAATTACTATCTTTTTGTCGTTCACTTAATAGTGTAAGAGTATTAGGGTTTATGACTTTTTTGCATTTTCTCAGACAAAAAACAGAATAAAACAGTGCTTTTAAGGAAGTTTTCACTAATTTGGAAATTATTTTTCTATTTTAATTAATTCAATCTTTGATTGGATTTGTTTGTGAAATGATATGATATTTTGAAATTGAAGTTCAAATGTATTTCTTTTATATTGAATGATTAGATTGAAATAATTTGAAGAATGCCAGTAATGTGCGACAGTTTCTGCACAAAAATCTGTTGGGAGAGTAAAGTTTAAAAGGCAATACAATGTAGAGTTGCAATCAGTAGTCAGTATAGTCAGTAAAGTCAGTGTATTTCGTGGTGTATTTAGTTGTCAGGATCTTCAAAATTTTCAAATATGTCGTAAGTATTTTAGGTGGGAATGAGTCAATCGGTTCAGAATGAGGTTAAGAATCGGCGATTCATAATTGATTTTTAAAGAGCGTTAGACATTAGAATCAAATATTTGAGGTACACGTAGTTTGAGCGCCAAAGTGCCCAAACCGGTGCACAGGCTATGAGAGAGGAATGTGTGGGTGCCGTATATGTTGTGCATTCAGGGCTCTAGTGGTTTGTCTGCGTTTTAGCGCCAAATGTTTGATGAGTGAGTGTTAGTGCGCAGACGCAGTGGTTGTATTGGCGGAGTGCGTGTTGTACTCCATATCTGCTTTGCCGGCATTTGGAGTGAGTTTAGTTTGGGTGTTGCACTTTAACAGCGCTTTAAACACACCATAAACCCTAACCATACCCAACCATTTCTACAATTTAGCCGCAAATCTAAATCAAATCAATTTTGTGAACAATCCTTTTGCAAGTGATGTCATTTTGATTTGAATTTTGCCAATACTTTCACAAATCGGTAAGTTTTTGAATCTTAGTCTTTGTTAAATGTTTGCCAACATTTCGCAATAGTCATGCCTTCAAACAAAGCAGAGTCTATACCAGAGATGACCAGATATGACGCCAACTCATATCATTCATGTCACTCATATCAACCAAATAGTTCCTTTTAAAAGCCAGACTCGTTCTGATCTGTTGTCTAGCTAGTTTTCCGCAACTGACTAATGTTGCCACGCAAATATAACCAACTTTTTTGATCTGACCTCGAAAATAGTGAAATTTGCAACCTGGTACTTTTGAAATGAGATGGTATTTGGGTAAAAGTTGGTGCGGCGGTTACTAGAGGTCATTTTGGCGCTTTTTTGGTAGTTGGAGAGACCTTGGGCAACGCCGGTCTATTGAGTTTGCAACTCCTATAGTCTGAGAGTTGCAGAGAATTGTAGACACGTTTCGTATTAAATACTTTTGTGCCGGTATTCTCGGGAAGAGGCGAACAGCGCATGAATGACATCATTGAAAGCCAGTCTGTGCTTCGCTGCCAAAGACTACTTGAGTACGGCTTTTATCAGTCTCTATATAGTGTCTCACTCTTTGTCGAGTCTGGCTCTGATCCAAGTCTTACGCAATAAGACTCTCACTATAGACCTGTTGTGTGCAATCACTCAGTTGAGCACTACATGTACTGCACTATAGAGCGCTCGACGAATATTTCGTAATTCAATAGCTTTGAACTCCAGTTAAACAAAAATAAAAGTTTTGTTCGCTTTGTTTAAGTGTTTAAATGTTTTTTGTTTTGCATTTGTATTTCAACTCTCAATGAATCGCTGTTTCGTTGCACAGAAAATGCCGGTTAAAGTCGATTCAAATAGTTTTGGACTTTCCTCTCATCCCTGTTTTGATTGCGACGTCTTCAGTGAACTCAAAGACATATCGGAAGACATGACTGACATATGTCTGTCTCCGTGCGAAGATATCTGGAAGAAATTCGACGACTTTCTGCTGACACCCCCGCAGTCGCCGCCAATTAAGTTGGATTTGGTCTCAGATTTACTCGATTTCAATTCGATCGACAGTTTGGGAATCAGTGACAGTCTTCACAACGCCGACGTCCTTCACGACTGCATGTGGTCAGGACAGTGCGCCGAAGACACGACCAACACATGTCTGAATCACAGCACTACTAGCTGTTCGTCGGCTGCCATCCGTATCTGTGGCCGGACTCGACCCGACACTCCATTTAATTTGTTGTCGTCCTCTCCTTTAACAATGAATTCGGCGTTTAATGACCTCTTGTCTACAATGAGTGAAACTTCTTCTAACGATGATATGGACAGTCGTTCTTCGATGGACGACGAAGACTTCAATAGTTGTGGTGATTCTTCGCAGTCATCTTCAAGTAGTACTTCATTCGCAAAAGTAAAGGAAAGCCTTATTAACGATCACTCATATGGAGGTTCTCTCGTCATTAGTCATCAAAACAACACTAAATCTAAGAATAGTTGTTATGAAACGCAAAGTAAGTCCAGCTTTCTATTGGCTTTTTATCTCGATTTTAACCATTGTTTTGTTTGCTTTCAGGTCTAATACATCCAAGACATAAGATTCAGTCGAGAACTCAAAATAAGATAAAATGCCATAAAATTAATGGCAAGAAAATTAAGATTATCAAGGCCAATTCACCGCTTAGCTGTACTTCAATCTCAGAGCCTAAGGAGACCCCCAATAAAGACAGACCACTTGTGGTTCCGACCGTTAGAATCATTAGAAACGATAAGCACTTTATTAAAACAAAGACATGTATTGAACCGAAAGACTCGAACCAACAAAAAAATTGCAAATTTTCGACTCGAAGAAAGTCATCGACGGTTTCATCTGAAAGGAAAGTAATGTTAGCTCAAAGTCATCAACAGTTTCTCAAAACTAAACCTAACGATCGGTTGACTCATTCCGACGACGAAGAGATGAACACAAATAGTGACAAGTCTTCGAAAGTACCGCCGCTCAGAAGAAGGGAACACAACGACTCAGAGCGCAAACGTAGGGATCATTTGAGGAACGCATTCATTAACCTCAAGGATCAGATACCCAAACTGAAGAGTGCAGAGAAGAGGCCGCCAAGGATTATGATCTTACACGAGGCCACTAACTATGTCTGCCATCTCAACGACAAACAGAGATATCTCGAGAGAACTCTTAACGCAGAGGTCGAGAAGAGGGAGAAATTGCTTAAAATATTGTCTCAAGAAATTAAGACCGAATCAAAATAAATATATTATTATATTATTTGACAATTTATAGGTTTTGATTATTTCAATGGATATCAGTTCATCTTTTTTACCCAATATATTATTATAATAATTGATTTGATTTATTGATTGTGTTTATTATTACAACTATTACCGTTTAATCGCGTATATAAATGATTTGATGCCTTTTCTAACCATTACTATTATTATTTGACTAAATTATATAATCACTGTTTTCTTTTAGAGTTGTTTTTGTATGAATTTATTAGAAGTAAATTTGGATTTTTTTCTAAATTCATTTAATTATTGGCAAAATTGTAACCAAAATAGATGGCTATGAGTGTTATCATTAGGGCCTATGATCTAAGGGCAAAGATTTCACTTATGTTTTAGTACTGTATCTGTGATACGAATGCATGCAAACTATGGTTTAGAAAGTTTTCAAATTATGTGTTGAGACGAAAACAAAACTTTGATTTTTTAAAATTCCCTCATCCATTAGAATAACCACTAAATTATTTGCTTTTTTATTCATTTTTTAAAATCTTTCATTATTTGAATTATGGAACAATTATTGATCGAATGTGCCTTTGATTTGGAATTTATTTGCATTTTTGTCTAATTATTAAAATTGATTTTTAATCCTATGATTTGTGTTCTCTTTTATTTGAATTCTTAAGTTTGAGTTTTTTTTCAATGACTGGTTTTAGGTTTAAATTACAAAATAGTTATATAAAGCATTTGAATGATTTGATACATAACTTATTTTTCAATGAATTAGTTGTCTGTTAGGCCTCGAAGACTATGTTATAGTTTTGTTTTTCAATTAGTGTTATATGTTATGAAGCGATTCTCAGATCAGTTGATTTTAAGTTTACATTTTGTTATCTTATCTCTGAATTTGATTGGATTTTTCCAATTAATGGTTATTCTTAGGTATTATAAAATTTTATTATTTATTTTGTGAAGAACGTATACTTTCTTGGCTGTCGAACAAAAAAAAACATGCTCAGATTTGATGAGATTCTGGGTAATGAGAGGCCCGGTATCCGGAAAAGCTTTCAGAAATCCTGTTTGAATACTGAATTTTCTTTTTCTCAGGGGATTTCTTTGGATTTTAGTGCACAGTCTGCAGACTGCAGACCAGTTGGGATAAGCCTTGAAATAAAACCCAATAATTTGGATTGAATACAAGGATTAGTCTTAACATAACTCAAAAGCAAATGACCTTAAAAATTATCGCTATTATCGATTCTCAATCTTTAAAACTATTCACATTAGAGTCAAAAAAATTCAAATTTTATCAATTTTTGAATCCTATGAAAATTTCACATTAATTCAAACTCTATGGTAAATTTTTAAAATAAAAATCTCGAATTAACTCGTGTTTTATCTTTGAAATTATTTTTCTTGAATATAAAAAATAAAGTATTTTTTATTTCGATTAAATTCAATCGTAAAATAAAGGTTTAATTAATCGAAACTAAAGGAAACAATTGAAAGATAAATGAAAAATATCTAAGAAGTCAAGTGTTATGAACTCATTCTTTCACTGATAAAAATTTTCCATAAATCGAGAAACAAAAGAATTGTTTTCAGATTTGGTCTCATCTGTTGTTTGAAAAAGATTTTGAAAATATTCAAATCGATTGTCATTTTGTGAATTAAATTAATTGATACCAAATCAAACCATAATTCTGCAATTGTGGATCAAATGGCGATTCTTAAATTGGTTCTGTTACTTCTATTGTCTTACGTCAATGGACTCGACAATGGGTTAGTTAGAACACCACCAATGGGTTGGATGTCTTGGGAAAGGTTCACCTGTAATATCGATTGTCAAAACTATCCGAATGAATGCATTAATGAACAGTTATATAAGGATATGGCGGACAGACTTTCCGCTGATGGCTATAGTGATGTTGGATATAATTTTGTTAATGTCGACGACTGTTGGCCTGAGAAGGAAAGGGATCCGACCACTAAAAGATTGGTTGCTGACCGCAAAAGGTTTCCGAATGGCATAAAGGCTTTGGCCGATTACATACATTCCAAGGGTTTATTGTTTGGAATATACGGTGATGTCGGCACTAAAACATGTGGTGGCTATCCGGGTGCTAGAGGAAGCGACGGAACAGACTATGATACCATTGACGCCCAGACTTATGCTGAGTGGGGAATTGACTCACTTAAATTGGACGGCTGTTATGCCGAAACAAAAAACATGACAAACATGTACCCAGAAATGGGTATCGCTTTAAATGCTAGTGGTCTGTGTTTGGCCTAAAGTTATCTTTATTAGTCTGACTTCCTTTCACTTTCATTGATAGGCCGTCCCATAGTGTATGCGTGCAGTTGGCCCGCATATCAAATCGGACAGAATCCAGACTATCAGCGAATTGCAGAGTTTTGTAATTATTGGCGTAATTTTGATGATATCGAAGACTCGTGGAGTAGTGTGACCTCGATCATCGATTTCTATGCTAAATATCAGGACGTTCTCGTCAAATATCACGGTATGGCCTCTACTTGTCATTGACTTTCATGCAGGCTTTGCTTATTCTGTGTGAATACCAGATCAGTTTGTTTGGACTTATCTATTAAGTAGACAAACATTTGGAGGTTTGGGTTCGCAATCAATAAATTCAAATTGAACTCAACTGATAACTAGTGCTATGCTTTGAGACTATTTCAGGCTTTATTGGAGACTATGATTAACATAATAGAGGATATTATCCTCAGTCGTAACCATGGATTTGTTTGAATTATTCGACAATAAAAAAATAACAAACATTCAACCTTTCGATTCAAACATAACTTCGACAAACATTTTCTGATTCTCTATTTATTCTGAGCCACAATTGTTTGTTACGAATGTTTTACAATAATTGAAAGGATTCTTTTAAAGAACCCAAAACCAGAAAATTGAATCACCAGACAAACCGAACCAGTGTTACAAATAGATAGGAGTTAAGGACAGGGTTATCTTTTATTAACTTTTTACGGCTTCTGTTGACATTGAATTCTAGTGTGACTAAAAAGATACTAAAATAAAGTGAGCCCTCATGAGTTGTGAAAACTCGTATTCCTTACTTTCCTTATAATGTCAGTCACTGCACGCCATTCCTTTGAAGGGGTGAAAACGAAAAGTCATTCTTAAAGTGATTTTCATCTACTTATTGGAACCGATCGAAGGCTAGTCTGAGAGCGCGATAATTAGAGCGGGGAGTCGGCAAAAGTCTAAGTCAAGTCCAAAGCAAATATTTTAAAACTTGTTTATAGCCCACAGCTATCGTAAAAGCATTTTAATGACTAACAGAACAGAGAGAACGGGTTAAAGAATTGGTTGCACCGACCAAAAGTGAAATCTCACTTCATCTAATAACCAGAGATGCCTAAAGGGTGGCACTAAAGGGAGCACCTAGCCCCAACCAAGCAAACTACCATTCGCAGCAATTGCCAAATAAACTCAAATATTTGAGACGAACGGCAATAGTCTGTGCCAAACCCTGTAGACAATCTTGAATTGCCTATTCAATGGGATAAATGCAAATCATGTCAGACGTCTCCCTTTCTGAAATGATATTTTTAATCTTATTGTCAATCTTTAGCTAGTTAGACCCTAGATACTTTAGTATAAAGGTAAAAGAAGGATAGTTTGCTCAAATTAATAATTGGTTTATTGAACTTTAATTCATTTTCGAAATTTCTTTTATTATTGCTTTGAGGCATAATTTTGTTGTCATTAATATCTCCTGATTTATAGATTATTTCATATAATTTCACATTTAATCCAATTATTGAAATTTTTATATTTAATGGTCTGAAGTAGCCAGTGCAGTTATTTGCACAATTTCTCGTTCACAAACATAGCTGAGTATTTATTTAAAACATGATCTTTCAACAAGTTTCGTAATGAGTTTGAAAGATCAAGTGAATGGAGAAGTGAAGCATTTGCTGTGAAAATAGTATATTTGCTTCTTGTGTCTCTCATATCATTGTCAATATCAAGAGTTAGCCATAAAATTTTAATTATAGAAATTTTCTCATGTCATACCTTCGTATACCTCTGGACATACTGAATTATGCCCAACCTAATTTTTTTATATGTACTTAGTCAATTATCCTAACAAATGATATATTGAACCCAATTGTAAAATATTTTCTTTTGATCTTAACTACTATCAGAAGAAGAGATAAAATATTATCAATAAAAAGCTGTCATTTAAAATTGTAGGACCCGGCGCTTGGAATGATCCGGATATGTTGATTATCGGTGAGAAAAATATTTTTTTCGCCATAAGTTTATGTTTTATCTCAATATTCACTTTTGCTTTCAATTCAGGAAATTTCGGCTTAAGTTACGAACAGAGCAAAACTCAAATGGCTCTGTGGGCCCTCTGGTCAGCCCCTCTTTTAATGTCCAACGATTTGAGACAAATTGGATCCGAATATAAAGCGATACTACAAAATAAAGACATAATAAGAGTGAACCAGGACAAATTGGGAATATTGGGCAGAAGAGTCTATTCGGTTCTGTATTTCACACTTAATCTTCCGTTAAATCCAATTAATTTGCATTTTTGATTGTATTTGTAGAATAAAGGAATTTCAGTTTGGGTTAAGCCAATGACACCAATCGTCAACGGAGTGCATACCTATGCTGTCGTCTATTTCAACAGAAATACATTGGGAACACCTGCTATTGTAAGCTTTTTTCACAAATCTACTGAAAGTGCTCTCAATTATTGAATACTTCATTAATTGATTACTTCGAAGTCAATGTTTAAATCTGCAAATAAGTGTGGTTATCTAAATACAATAATCTAGCCACTTATTAATTATCATTTTTCTATTATTGTTAAGGCAAACATTGTCTACAATTACATATAATCTAAGAATTTCATTGCAGTCCAATTGATTGCTTGATAATTCGGGTAAATATTTGGATTTTTTTCCATAGACAGAAAATATCCCTATTTTTTAATGACTGAATTATCAAGGTTTCTTTCGACTCGATTTGATGATAATTAATTAGCCTAGCAGAAACCATTTAACGAGAGGAGGGTTATCGTAATCAATTGTGTTTTTAGTTTTGATCATTTAAATAATTTATTTTGACTCAATATAACCCTAAGTTTATCATTAATTGCTTTTTTGTGACCTTAGGTTTCACTTCGACTTTCTTCAATAATATCGCATTTGAGTTCTGAACCCCTCTATTACGTCTATGATTTGTACGACAGCGCAAAACTGATCGGAAAACTTTCCAGGGATGATAATCTCACTCTTAAAGTCAACACATCGGGAAGTGTTCGAATGGTTCGACTCAGTCCTGTTTTCAACGGCACGACTGCACATTCAAATCAAATTTAGTCATATTTCTACACAAATTCCAATAAAATAGTCATTTAATTAGCAAAACATTAGAATTCTATTCTATTTTAGAAAGAAGCTTCAAAAAAGCTATGAAACAACCATAACATTTGCTTCCACGAGACAATATATTAATACCTTTGAAGAAAAATTATTTTCTACTTTCAAATTCAAAAATATTCTTGTCACAAGGATTGTCGAGAGATAGATAGGGTAATGGGTGAGGCGGAGGGAATTGGGTTCAACTTATATACTCCGAAACTTCGTTATTATCTTAAAAATAAAGGATTTATTGGTTCCGAACTTATTTTATTTCTTTAAAAATATAAAATTTTGATTCAGAGCCAGAATATAAAGAAGGAATAAGTAACACGTTCTTGCCTTCAAATGTTGCTTTTGTTTGTCAGGTTTGTTTTTGACAAGGCAGCATGCACATTAGAATATGACGAGGGTAGACATAGGGGGAGATACCCCCTGAGATCGAAATTTTTCCAAAATACATCCCCTGAGGTTAGATAAGACTGTAAGGAAAAATCCCAGTATGAAATATAACTAGAAAGAAGAGATTTTGAACTTTAAGTTGAAATAAAAACCACTAAAAATAAACCCAGGGTGGTAAATCAAGTCAACAATCTGAGTGAAATGATTTGTTTTTGTCGGGAATTCC
>JAQIWP010000656.1:0-21842 GCA_034695525.1 Euzetes globulus | reverse complement strand
CATACCAATTATCAATACCAAAATCAAACTCGCTAATTGAATTTTGGCCAGGTTCCGAATTATTCAAGTCATAATGGTTAGAATCTGAATTCTTAAATTTATAAATGGCTTGACTAATTTTTCAACTCAACTTATTTTTGTTCCTATAATCGGTAACTAGTTTTGGGAAAATACTCTTTGAAGGCATTGTTTGTGACAATTTGTGAAACATTCTTTCAAAGAAAAATATTTCTATTTTCTTTTGCATTGTGGGGAATGAGGAAACATTTTGTAGTGGAAGTTTTAGGCTAAATCTTCAATGAAGGCCTAAATTTTCCCCAAAATTTAGTCTAAATCTTATGAAATCTTCAGCATTCAAAACCCTAGTAACTAGCAATATTTTGGAACGGCTTAACCACATTTATAAGTTCCAGACAAAATCATAATTAAACTAATATATATATATATTTTAATTTTAACAAAAATTAAAAAAACATTTGATTCAATATTTTGTGTATTCATATGACGTGTAATTGCGCTGAATTAACTATAAGGACATGGCTTTATACAGTCAATTGACGGTGTCTATAGCGACATGACAACCGATTGATGGGTGTTTTTAATACAGTGAACTTGCGGTATAGTCGGTCAAGTTCTATGAATTAAGTGATAATATTGAGAGATGGATAATACCAGGACCTAAATTGCACTGAAATCTATAAAAACGGCTTTAGTATTTGAAGGATAATAACGAGAGAAGGACAATATCGCGAGTGCACTGTAAAATGTCTTTATCAATCTTTTATTTTGAAACAAAATAAGTTAAACTAGTAAACTAAATACCTCGTCAATTATTGGGGTAGTGGGGTAGTGGGGTAGTGGGGTAGTGGGGTAGGCTGCTTTAATATAGAATGTAAATCGAAAAAATTTACTAACTAAATTAAGAATTTAAATACCAATAGATTCTCAAAATTTCAAATCTGTTTTTAATCATAGTTTCGCTAAGGGGAGAGGGTCAGCAGGCTAGGGTGGGGCCAAATGAACCTTCTTCTAGGGGGCCAAATCTTTTTAAGGAGGCCCAAGTTCCGGAGGCCAAAATCGACTGGAAACGGCCATTAGCGGCCATTTTGTTCTAAAATAAGTTTATTTCGGGCGATTTTAAAGGTAAATTAGCTTAATTAGGCTATATTTAGGCTATTTTGCAAGTTTGAATACTTAATTCCTTCAAATAAAGAACAAAATTACGGATTTTTGGTCTACCATTTGCAAAAATGTCAAAATTTTAACCGCCATTACCGAAAATTCCCAAAATATTTGCCGTCTCGCTTTGCTCTCTGGTTTGCCGGCTAGGAGGAGGCCAAATCTCAAAATTTTCCGTCTAGGGAGGGGGCAAGTATGTCAACCTGATCAATTTTCAGCCAAATAATTTTTGGAGAACTCGAGAGAATATTTTAGGACTTTTATCGAATAAAGTGGTAAAAACTGAATTTAGACCAGATTTGAGGCACTTTTATTGGAAATTTGAGTTATATTATGCAAAAAACCGTTCCTTTAATTAAAGCTCTGATTGAAACAATAAAATATTAATCGATTTCATTTTCGACGGCATATAAAAGCTATAATTCAATGCACGGAAGTGTTCTTTAAGTGTAAAAGTATTACTCGAAGCGTTTCGTGAAAACGAAACCAATGTCTAACTAACTCTTCTTTATACAGATCTACATTATTTTGTTATATCGTATCATTCGAATAATTAAATGATTTAGCAAGTATGCATGTATATTCTTTTTAACAGAACCGTTAATTAAATATGGACTGCCTGATCATTTATTTATTTTATTTTACTAAATTAACATTGCTAATTTTAGCATACTATATCTGGGGTTGAACTCTAATCAAATGAAATGAATTTGATATTATATTTAAGTAATAATTGACAACTAATATAATTTTTATCCTTTAGATTAGAATGTGGTCACGACATTTATTTCAAGATCTTTTGAAAATTCTTGATCGAAACAACATACAACTAAAATTGATGGAAGAGGATAATTTAGGACTATAAAATATATATCTTTTAATGTTTGCCTCATTTATCAACATTTTCTATATCTATTGATTTTAACCTAATCTTTGTTCGATGAGATAATCTTTACAATTGTTATTAAAATTACAGTTTATTTTGAAAGTTAGATCAAAGTTTGCCGCCTATAGCTTAGAGTAGATTAATAAAGAACAAATATTCTATACCTTTTAGAAGTTTTGTGTTTCTTCTTCTGAAAAGCTCTTTTAATGCGAATCAAAAGGAAGGCAGCCCTGTCCAAACTCAAAGAACTATTCTTGCCTATTGATTTATTAGATACTGAAGAATTGCTGACTGAAGCCATTTCATTCATCATTTAAAATTTAAATAACTGATCCGAACATAAGATGAACTTTGATGCGAAAAGTTTTGAGTTGAGGCCAATCTAGGAGCCAGTACATTCTAACCGAATCTCACAAAGTATAATCAATTGAGGAATTTTTAATCAAATGCTAAAAATCTTTGAAAGCAATGTATATAAAGAGATGAATAACAATATTTTATTAATAAATATGCAAAACTGAATCAAAGAGAGAGAACTTTATATAAATTCGTTGAAACTATATTTAGTATCGATAAAACTCATATAAGGTGTGCTCACAATGAATAGGAAGCAGTCGATCCAACCATAGAATCGAGAACTAAGATTTTGAGTCATTCCATACGAATTTCTACCCTCAATACGACTGTGTATAGCATTCTATACGCATATTCCTAACTTTTAATCGAAGCCAGACCTCAACCAATTGAAATGTTATTAGTTTTAATGAATTATTAATTCGCAAACACAATAAAAACATAATTTATAATTAAAATTAAACATAAATTTTTAAACAAATATTATCGTTCACTCAGTTCTTGAATATATTTCGGAAATCGAGAAAATGTCCAATAAATTGATTTTTATTCTCCTATAGAATTAGAAGTAATTATTTAGAAGAAACCGAAATACACCAACAATTTGTACTGCAACCAATATTTAAGCCTTTGTCATAAAACTTGACATATTTCAATAGAAATATTATAATCTGGATGTTATTAAAATGCTTCAAGTTATTTTCCATTTAAAGAGTTAACATAGGTGCCAGAGCAAATGATTGAATAATGCTGCTGTTTGTCAGCTGTTTAGTATAATCAAGGAATTTCAATTAATTTATATAACATTTAAATAACAGTTGGGTAAAATAAGTGACTTAACCCTTAGTTTGCCGGATAAAAAACTCGACATCAATAGCCAACACTGGAAACTTTTTCTATTCCTTATTTAAAAGCCTAAAACGACAAATTATCTATTAAATTTCAAAAATTATTATAAAAATACACATACAGTACACAATAAAAGTGAAAATGAATTACCTTGATCGAATAATACTAATAATTTTAACTTCTCAAAACAATCCATTTTTCAATAAAGGCTTTGTGTAACTATTTGCTCACAAATTTAATGACTTGACCTCACAAATCGTATTATTAATTAATACTGGTTCGTTTAAAATTATAATTTTTGAATAAAGTAATAAAATATAATAAAAGTAAAAAATACCAAAGGTCAAATATCTTCCGTTTAATTTTTATTAACAAATATTAATCAATTTGGAAAAAGTTTCAGTCCTGGAGGTTTAACTGTTAAATGGGTAGCCAAAAATCAACTAGAATGGGGAGTCCATTTGCCCTACCCTTCAAGTTTTAAAAATGTTTATCAAATAATACATACATTTTTCAATATGACTGTTATTTTTCAGTAAAAATGAGTCAAACTAAATGTAACCAGATACTCGTTTTATCTTAAATTGCCTGTTCAAATTTGTAATTCAAGATATGAAACTAGATATTTAAATGCTTTTTAAAGAAAATCGATAGAAATCAACAGACGATTCAACTTTCAAGTCGGACTAAAAATTATCAATTTGTACCATTGAAGTCCTCTTATCTCCTCTTAAACATAGTTTTCAAATTACTCGCCATTGACTCGAAAAATGACCTGTTTTTAAGGGAATTCTACTTTTTATGTCAATCATGTTAGGGTCGAGTGTAATGCAAAGCTTCTGGTTTTTATCGAGGGTCATTTAAACATAAAAAATAATTTAATATTCTCAATTGCAGTCAAATGGCCAAGCAAACATCATCATCATCATGCTCAAATTTGTATGTTATAGGATCATTTCATGTGAGTTAGGGAGCAATAGGGCAATTGAAGCAATTTGGTGCTGAAAATCAGCAAGCTCATTGTTCTCAAGCTCTACAATGCATGAGATATTGTTCGGAATTTACAATATATTAATTTTATAAAGAATTCACTTACGGCTATGTTTTAAGTTGTGCACAACATAACTAATTTCTTACACATTGAATATGTGCCCACACAACTACCTTGATCTCAATACAAAACTTATATGAATGTGAAATATGAGTTTATTAAAGAAACTAGCTAAACGTACAAATAATTATTCTTATTTTGTCAAAACTAATCCTTTTGGGAAACATTTACATCAAAAACTATTCAATGAGACAAATGCCTCCGACTTCTTCGAGAGCAGTCTTCAGCTTGTCAGCCTCGTCTTTTGATAAATTCGACTTGATTACTTGAGGAACAGATTCAACGAATTTCTTTGCCTTAAAGAACCAAATACTTTTAGGACGAGAAAAGACAAAGAATAGCAGACCTGAACCAAATTCATTCCTTCGACAACTGTTTTGATTTGCTTAATGAGCGCCACTTTCTTCGACTCTTCAAATTTGCTGAGTTTCACAGTGAAAGACGTCTGAACTGTTTTGACGCCGACATCCTCCTCCTCCTCGTCCTAACTCATCACAATTAACATAAGTTAAATCGCAAATTAATAGCAATGTCTTACGTCTTGAGGCGCTGCCGTCATCGGCATCGCAGACATAGCCATCATTGGTGTGTCCTTTATATTCAAAGTTTTCTATTTAAGCAAAGAGACAATAATTTAAAGCATTAACTGATTTGTGGTTCAATGGAATCATTGCATACTTTAAGCAATTCATTGAGTTCTGAGACTTCTATAAGCGTTAGATTCGAGATATCGGACACTATTTTCTCAATCTTTGGCGCATATTTCTTGTCTTCGATGGACACCACCGGCGGATTGATCACTGTATTGCTTCCAGACGTTGTCGTTTCTGTGGCTACACTGTATAAACGTTTCTTCATTACATCGGATCTATTGACTAATAATTGACTTTTGCTAAGAAACAAAAATTAATGATTTTTTTTGCCGATTCTCTCATTTGTTTACCTCTTTGATTGAAGTGAAATGATTGACCACTTCTTCAGCGACTGCTTTGATAGTGTTATAAGAGATCTCATTTTAAATGATTTCAATTCAATTGAATTAAAGTGATTTTGAATTTAAGTTTATTTACTTTTAAGTATTTTTACAAAAAATGTGTTCAAAACAAATAAACAGATGAGTCATAAATAACGTCATAAACTGTGACTATTGAATGTGCTGGAACAATTTTTATTTAATCAATTGTCTTTCACAAGATTATATATTACTTACCTGGATAACTATTTAGTCATTTTTATGATGACAAAAAAGTTTCCGATTATATAATTTAGTGAATAATTTCAAAATTCAATAAAAATCGCATCTTTACGTCGTTTTTTATAAATAATCAAAGTGTGCATGATTATTTTGAGATAGCAAACTATTTGTGATTATAGAAAAGTGTGATAATTTATCATCTTTTGAGCAATTCTTTATTTTTCATATGTCAGAAATAGTATCTTGGCCAAAAGTCAACCTAAGCGATCATTAGAAATGTAGTTATATGACAGCGGAACCTGATTTTAATAATTGGTTTGGCGCGAAACAGCTTGAAACTGGGTTTGACTGTATTAGTGTTGGGATGCGTTCAGTGACTTAAGCATCGCATAACATTAAGAGTGCCTTAGAAGGAGTGTTAGGCAACGCATGCGCTCACATCTGATGGCAAACGGTTGGAGTGATTTAGTGTTCACTCAAAGCATTGGCTTATATTTAGTCAAATCTTTTGTGAAATCAGTGAATATTAGTTTGAATTGATTACCAAATCAAATATCATTTAATGCTTTCAATTGTGTAACACATTTGGTGTTAATATCTATCGTCAGACTTATAACGAGTGAAAAAAGTATATTTGACTCGTTTTTAATTGAATTGTTTTGAATCAAATCTGACATCAATTTCGTGACTAACACTCAATTCACTCATTCATCCGGTTTTCCACTAATTTGACGGTAAATACAAAACAACAAACAAATGAATGGCTTTTTTATACATACCTTCATTTCTACACTCATTTACATTTTAATTGACTTCAAATCGACAAATCAGTGTCGAAATTGTTGTCCTAAACAACGATAATATCGATAATTATTTGAATGAATAGTAAAGTAAAGTATGTATTAATTGATTGAATGTATGGACAGATATGTCGAAAGGGATCGTCAGAACCAGTAAATTTCGTCACGTCTTTGGTAAGGCTCTCAAGAAAGAGCACTGTTATGACAATATTCGCATTTCGAAGAACTCCTGGGACTCCAACTTCTGTGCCGTCAATCCCAAGTTCTTGGCGGTGGTCATCGAAGCTGCCGGTGGCGGAGCTTTCCTCGTACTTCCTCTCAACAAAGTAAACCATTCTTTTGATTGTCACTAAATCTAATCTTAACAGACAAATGAGTCTTCAATATAGTAATGCTTTTCTAATTTTAATCAAAATTGAGTCATTGAATTGGTGTCTACTGTCTAACAATTGTTTCATTTGTCAAAAATGATTTTTGTCCATATCTTTAGACTTCAATTACTAAACATTTTGTATAAAAGAGACTCATTGTTGACGTTTGGCCACAATTGACCTCAAATTGCTTTTTAGTGATAAACCAAAAAACAAATAAGTTTTTAGTTGATTGTGGAACAAATGAATTCTATTTAAAAGACTTTGACGTCTATATAATGGAAAGGTTTCACTCATTTTCAAAGTCTTTACGACAAGTGTTGAAAACAGAATTCATTTGAAGACATGAATTGCAAACATTGACAGCAAGTGATAGCATTATTTGGCGATAATTTCTATTCTTTATTGTTTACTGAAATTCATTATCTCTTCAATTAAAGCGTTGAACGATATATAAGTTTGAAATGTTTTAATATATAATTGAAATAAATATCGATTTAATTGCAAACTTTACTCTTCAGGAGTTTTAATATTTGTGACGAGAGTTACGTTTATTCCTCTAATTTTAGTTCAAAACATATTTTTAGTTTCAAATTTTAAAAATAGAGAATATATTCAAATTAATATATTTGTGTCGACTTCAGCTTTATTTTGATTAGCTTTCAGTTTCCTTCCCTTCGATGACATTCGACTGCAAGGCATTTGTCGACAGCCTTTTTTAGACAATTCAATTCAATTACTCTTTCATTCATTTACATTATTAATAACAATGAAAACAATTGGATTTTATATCAACTAATGTTATCGACGCAAAAAAAATGTTAGAAAATTAATTGAATGAATCGAAGGATTGAAAAGTTAATTAAAAGTTTGAAACAATTAAATGCTATAAAATGGTCTCAATTGTAGCTCTGATAACATTAAGAATTCTTTTGATATGAAAATACTTTTATTTTTAAAAAATTTTCAACTTATGAGAGATTACGCGATTAGTGACTAAACAACACAATCATTACCTCAGCTTTTAGAGGGGTATCCAAGACTAACATATAATTATAGGGCTGTGGTGCTTAGATCAAACAACTTGGCTTTTAAATAATCTGAAAATCTTATATTAAAGGCATTTTCAATATTTGTCTTTAGAAACACTGAAAATTAGCAAAAATTAAGCTTATTTTTGATAGTCTTTTAAACTTACAAGTTGTTATGGTTCGGAAACTAGTGATTAGGTCTTAACCCTATTTTATCCAATTATTTGATAACTGGTATTGTATTACACAATGAATGTTGATTTGAATCGTCTGAACGAACAACTCCTCTAATAAATGGCATTAATTCAGAATTCAATTATTAGGAAATTTAAATGAACTGAAATGATGTTCAGCTAAACAATAGTCCAAAAGAAGGTTAAACGTTATGCTCGACCTCTTCTCGCATTTAAAAAAGGAGTTATTCTCATATTATTTATGAGAAGATTCGTTATTATTTTATTTTATTAAATATATATCTTATATCTTAATTCAATCTCATTTTCATTTAAAATTGAGAACAGGTATCAAAATTTGCATATTTTCTGTTTAAGTTAACTTTTTTTTATTTAAAACACTTTTTCTGAAGTAGATTTAATAAAAAAAAGACTTAGATTAATATTTGAGTTGTTTTTTAGTGGTCATTATTTGAAGACTTCATTAATATTTTATTTAAAAAAAATTTCTAAATATTACAACTTGGTTGTAGTTTTCATAAAATCTTGTTTGTTTGAATAGACGGGTCGTTTAGATGTTAATCAGCCGCTTGTGACGGGACATAAGGGTCCAGTGCTTGACATCGCGTGGTGTCCTTTTAATGACAATGTGATCGCCAGCGCCTCAGAAGATGCTACTGTCAAGTGCTGGCAAATACCTGATTATGGTCTGACGAGAACGTTAACAGATCCGGTGGTTGAACTTCGTGGACATCAGAAGCGAGTTGGGTACCTTGCCTGGCACCCCTCAGCAAACAATGTCTTGTTAAGCGCCGGTTCCGACAATAAAGTGATCATTTGGAATGTGGGAATTGGCGAAATCTTGTCTATGATCGATATGCCCGATATTGTGTTCCACGCCTCGTGGAGTTGGGACGGCAGTCATCTCGTCACCACTTGCAAGGACAAGAAAATCCGCATATATGACCCCCGAACCGGAGATTTGGAACAAGAGGGCGACGGACACGAAGGAGCCAAAGCTCAGAGGGCTATATATTTACGAAATAATCTCATTTTCACGACTGGTTTCTCTCGAATGAGTGAACGACAATATTCTTTGAGGAGTGAGTCAGCGATAGGAGAGCCCATCGTTTTGGATGTTTTGGATACAAGTAATGGAGTTTTATATCCATTTTATGATCCGGACGTAAATCTGGTATATTTGTGCGCAAAGGTATTGAGTCTTGCATTCAGTAATTGACTGATTAATTGCATTTTGCATCTTACAGGGCGACAGTAATATTCGGTACTTCGAGATAACAGATGAGCCACCATTTGTTCACTACATCAGCACTTATCAGTCGAGTGAACCACAAAGAGGTATTGGTTTTATGCCGAAAAGGGGCTGTGATATCCTTAATTGTGAAATCGCTCGTCTCTATAAACTCCATACGCGAGGCTTCTGCGAAGTGATTCCATTCACTGTTCCGAGAAAGGTATGCCATCCTTTACATTGACTTTCAGCCAAATTACAGTCTCTAAACATCTCTGTCTTTCTTTTAAATATAGATTATTTTAACTAAATCTTACATTTTTGAAACATTTCCTAATTATTCGATTATTTTTAACATAATTTCAAAAAAGATTTATATATTTTCATAAAAAAGTACGAAATGTCAGTCTTTGACGCTTTGTTTGTTTTTATCTCAATTTAATCTTCTTTTTTGTCGTTAGTCTGAGCTCTTTCAGGACGACTTATATCCTGACACATTGAGTGATATCCCGGCGCTTACTGCAGAGGAATGGATCAATGGAGAGGATAAAGAACCAGTGCTGGTAATTACTTGATAATTGATTTCCTTTTTTATTGTTTGTAACCAATAATATGGTTGTGCTTTAGGTGTCCCTTAAAGAGGGGTATCGGCCCACAAAAAATAAAGAGCTGAAAGTGTCCAAAAAGAAACCGAATCTTTTGGATAAACTTCCAGCCAAAAAGCAATTGTCTTCATCAGGCGGTTCAAAAGAGTCGTCTCCATCGCCACCGGCGTCTCCATCGCCCTCATCCAATGCTTTGTCTGCGGCCACGACTCAAAAAGTTGAAGAATTAGTGTCAGAATTGAATAAATTGAAAGCAATTATTCTTAAACATGAGGTCCGTATTCGCGACCTCGAAAAGAAAGTAGAAGAGAGTGGAAGCGCTGCCTCTGATTCTCATTGCCACAATTCTCAGCCCAGTATAGAAATAACCAAGAATAATGGGGAAACACTTCTTGCCGATGAAGTTTAGTCTTTGGTTTTCCAAAATTTCATTCAAAGTAAAAATGCCTCAAATTCTGAGCGATTTGTCGAATATCTTTGTATTTGTGTCTAAATCTGAAAATAATTGATTTTATTTATTATTTGATGTACAGGACATCCATCGGAACTAATTTTGTGGAACTTATAAATTGAATGATTGCTCTTTTGCTCAAAATTAATGCCATTCTCTTAACGTTTGAGTTTCGAAATCCATTCAATCGATTCGAATGTTTTCTATGCAAAGTATGCGAACATTAATTGATTTGGAGTTAAATCCAATATTTTTTGTTATTGTTTTTTTTAAAAATGATTTTAATTTTGTGCACTCTTTTAATGATTAATTGTATAGTAAATGATAAGCGATCCACAAAACAATTCTGTGAACACATCCGTCAAATGTGTATTAATTATTATTAGATTTTGATTTTATGATTACATAAATGTTTAATTCTGTGCTAAGTTTGTGCCAATCAATGCCAGTTCCAAATAACTTGTTTCACAATTTTATTCATTTTTACTAAATTTAAAAGTATTTATATTTTCAAAAATACATATTATTTTAAATTAATTTATAGATAAAACGTTTTAAATATTTGTACAAATTTTAGAACTAATTATTTTTATTTAATTTATGCTTATTTTATGACTCAATTATCGCATTACTCGAATATAACGATTAAATTAACTAATTTTTCTCAATTGTCTTTCATTGAACTGTTGGCAATCAGAGGCCATCAGAAGAGCCCCCTTTCCTGTGATCGACTAATGTATGCAAACTAGAATTGGTTTCCAAAATACTGTAAACTGCAGAAATGGTGTGGTCCACGTCTAAGAGGTGCCCGAAATGGTAGAGTCCGTCGATATAGACTTTAGGGAACTCCGCTTCATATAAGACATTGTTTGTATTGATATCATAATAGAGTCGAGAGGTGTCCGTCGCCTCCTTCAGAGAATAACATTTCCATAAGGTTTTATATAAAACCTGGGAAACCGATGACATTATTCTCGTGCCTCCAATGCCTCCGATGGCAACTTTCGTGTCTCCATTCTTATCGACGATGATTGAGGGCGACATAGAAGAAAGGGGTCGTTTACCGCCCAAAACAGCATTTGGGGAGGACTGAGTCCCGCTATCGACTGTGAAGTCTTTCATTTCATTGTTCAGAATAATACCCGTCTTCTGTGATATCCGTTTTGAACCAAAAACTGAATTAATACTCGAAGTCACAGAAACGGTGTCACCATTCGGTCCAATAACGGATATATGACCCGTTCCTTCGTCATTAATTTTCAAGGCTGTCAGTCCATAATATTCTATGGGCTGAGCTTTTTCCTGTATTTTCTGTTGGATCGACTGCGCGAACGTATGGGAAGTCATGTCTGCTATAATCTGTGTGTTGTCTGTGAAGTCCGGATCTCCTAATTGCAGGCGTTTTGCTAACCCAAACTTCAAAGATTCAATAAATCGATGGAAAGATAATATTCTATCATTTATGTCAGCGTTTTGATGACAAGTCATGTTAAAGCTGTCCAATATATTCAACACATAGGCCACTACTGCTCCACTTCCTGGTGGCGGAACCGTTAGCAGAGTGTAATTTCCGTTAAGAATTGAAATATTCAATGATTGTCGGACTTTAACGTCATAGCCATTCAAGTCATCGATTGTCATAATTCCTCCCAAACTTTTAATGTCATTAATCAGGTCATTCGCAATGGATCCGTTATAAAAGTCTTCCGGATCCTCTGAAATTTTCAAGAGGGTCTGGGCCAATTTTGGTCTCCTAATCACTTCTCCCATTTTAAATAGTAGTCCCGTCTCATTGTTCACAAATATATCTTTGAGAGACTCTTCGCTCATAATCTCGTCCTCCGATTCCAATAATATTTTTTCTAAATATTTATTGACAACAATCCCATTGTTTGCCAATTCTATTGAAGGTTCGACAAGTGATGACCAATTGAGTCGACCATATTTCTGATGGGCCAAAACCATTCCTTTCAATTGTCCAGGAACCGCAATCGAAGAACCGTCTACAACAATTCCCAAACAAATATAGGTTTAATTTTACAAAATGTATATGTTAAGAATACCCTGCTCTAAAAGAGAAATGTTGTTCTTTAAAGCATTTATATCCAAATTTTTGGGAGCAGTCTCGCGGGCGTCGATCACTTCCGACGTTTTACTTGTTCTTTAAGATATGTCGACATTTTGTTAGTTTTGTAACAAATTCAACAAAATTTCTTAAAAACAGAATACAAACCGATTGTAGAAAATCATGAAAAATCCTCCGCCAATACCAGAACTCTGAGGATTTGCAATTTCATCGCAGAAAAGCATAGCTATGGCCGCGTCCACTGCAGACCCATTTCGAGACAACACCTGATAATCAAATCAATTGTTGTGAAATAAACTCAAGATTCGTTATTTCATACATCTTTGCCGATTTGAGCGCAGGGCTCGCCATCGACCACAATGGCTGAGTTCGTGAATAGTGACTCTTCGGCCTCGGAAGCAATGAAAGCACCCTTCAAGTATTCATTTCTCTTTTCTCTAAGTTTAGGTAAACCGAGGATCAAAGTGATGGCAAACGCAATGAATACGACAAGTAATGCAATGCTCACTAAAATGCATTGTTTTTTAGTGAAATGAGTTCTGTAATGAAAATCATTTCCCAAAATTCAATTAATTTTTGAATACATTTATCTTCGAAAAGACTCACTTCGGGACTGAATCTATGAGCGTATATTTATAGCTAACACTACCATATCTTTTACTGGAAGTCTTTTCTTCCTCGAACTCTTGGCGAAGAAGTTTAGATTTTTCACTCATTTTTAATGGAATAATTAATAATTAAACGACATATACTTTAATCCAGAATCAACTTAAAAACTATTGAAATGACGCCTATTGTGACGGTATTCCGTACTTTTATCTATTAATAATAGTTTACTTCAATTATGCTTCAATCAATTCTATCGAATATTGTGTCCGATCACTGATTTAATTCAATAGGATTTCGATTTAATGATAAGCTTTTTGTTAATCTCAAGTGTTTCAGAGATAACATAACCACTAAATACCAGCCTTTGATGAGTGCAACAAACAAAAAAATTTATTATCACTTCTTTTAATCGATTGAATGCAATACACATTAAACAAATAATTTGAGAACAAACTAAATGCTAAACTTATAAAGTTCAACAATTTCTTTTAAAATTCAAAATTTGTACCTGTTTAAATAGTTATTAATACAGATACACCTTAAATCAACTATAATTCAGCTCAAATCAGACAAAATATTTGTAATAATGTTAGACCTCTTTTGAATGTTTTCAGCAACTGAGTGATAATATCGGTATTGTACTAAATTGGACTTGAACACAGCCAATATAATGGACTTGAAGTGTATTTTAAGATAAATTAAATAACAAAACTTGGAGTTAAATGAGTCAACTCAATTTTTAGTAAAAATTCTTTTGGATTTTACTTATGACTGCTTCGTTTCTACCTTATATATGGACGGAATAAAGTTTCCTAGTAATATAGCGCGAATAAAATTTTTAAGCAATCGTTGAACTTTACTCCTAGATTAATTGCAATACTGCAACTTTTTTTATGCATTTAAGAATACAAGTTCATTTTTATAATCACTTAATTGCTATAACATTTGAAAATTGTCAGAATTTGATGAAAATATTTTCTTCTGTTTTAGTTGTGATTTGGGGACACTTTAACGCAAATAATCTTTAATATGAGATAATTGAAAGTCTAGAAATCAATTGTTTTATGAGCAAATAAGGATAAGACTGATGAGCAAGCTATGTCGCTTTGATTGCCAGGAGTCAAACTAGTTTCAAATCAGTTGTCAGTCCTATGAAATGTCAGAGAATTTGTTGAACTTTTGATTAAATTCAAACAAAACTAAGTATTTCAATAAAGTATTCGCATAAAGAGCACCACATAAATCATACTCAGGCACATTTTGGTTCTTATTCGCCAAAATATGGTCTAGTCACTAGATTCTAAAGCAGTCAATTGCAAGAATGGTAAGTCAAAGATTGTTTAATTAATTATTAATTATTCAACAATTCTAACTAAAATTCACTTTAATATTAAAATATTCAAAATGAACTTTTATTGAAAATCACTCAAATTGACCCTTTACTAACATTTTTTTACAATTTAATATTCCTTGCTTTCAGTATTAATGCCATCAGTAAGACTCGATAAACTTAAATCTGAGTCATAGAATAGCATTTTTTTCATTGAAATAATTAGTTCAAACAGAATTTGTTTTACAAATTGCGAAAATCGGCTAAATGTCAGACATAGATTTTATTGACTTTGGTAAGTTGTCTTATGAACAATGATGCAAGGGGCTATCTGGCAAAAAAATCCATGATCTAAAACTTTGTATTGGAAAATAGTATAAAACTTAAATAAAAATATGTTTAAACTAAATTTCATTGAATTGCTGATAAAATGGTACCTAAAATGATGAGCTAAATTTAAATAGAAAAATTTAGTAAAAATGGGCTCTTTTTTAGACCAGCTCACCTTGCGCATCACCTTTCTTATAAGTTATATTAATAATAGTAACTGTAGAAAAATTCCTTTGAGTCGATTAATAAATTATTATAATTAAAAAGTTAATATTTAATAGAATAAAAAGAGTGATATCAGACCTCTATTATGGCCACAAATAATTACTCTTGACCCATTAGCTAATCCCGAAACTTAAAACCAAGTTTGATCTGCATCCCTGATTTAGAATCATTGGAGCAAATCCCTTGAAAAGAATTGAGAATCACTTACGATGGAATCGGATCAGTTCCGGTTGAAACTCGGTCATAGCCTGACCTCATACTAAGTTTCACTTTAAAAGCTATTGATCTCAATAGCAATTGAAATGATGGTTAAAAAATAAAATTTTATAAAAAACTACTCTTGAAATACATTTCAATTTTAAACAATTGGTTCAATTATTGAAAAAACTATTTTATTTCAAAGCTTCAAACTTTTTTATACGATTTAATAGATTCTTTGAATTAGAGGCATATTATGAGAGAATTAAATTGAAAATAATTTGTAATTCAATAATAACTTGTTTATTCAGCTCTACTAAAATAGTTGTTGTCATTAGTTCGAGACCTTAACTTTCATTTGAAATTTTTCTGTATATAAGTCCAAAATTATCTAGGTAATGATAATGGTCATGAGAAAAAAATAATAATATAAAAATAGAAAACTAGCTAGTTAGCATAATCAAATTTAAGTTCTTGATATTGAATTAGTTTTGTAAATGGGAAATTGTTAAATTTAATTATTGGTCTTGGCAATTGAATTATACTATGTGTCTGGTTACTAACTAGTGGTTTTTATTCAAATTTTATTTTCTAGATTAAAATTAAGTAGGAAATATTTTTTAAATATAAAATCCATGTTTGGGGTAATCACTAGTAGTCGAGCAGAAGAGTGAGACATCACTTTTGAAATCCCAGTTTCAAAGAATACAGTAAAACACAGACTAAAAGAACCAGTTATTTGAAATTAGTTTTCAATTGGGTTTCTTATAAAATTACCATTCTCTTCAGAGCACCAAATAAACATGCATAATTCATGATTTCAAATATACAAAACGTTAATGTTCAAACATATTTGAAGTGATCAAATTCAATTGGGAATATTAAGTATATAGAAATACATTTGAATTTATCAACTTAATTGAAATTCAATTTCGATGTCTGTAATTTGATAGTCATCTTACTTTTTAAGCTGTAATGTTGAAAACCTTTTTCTTCGTCAATTTTTTACGTATCAATTTTAGCAAGATAGCATCTATTGACTATTATATAATATCGATCGCGGAAGTATAGTCGAGACTTGTTGGCTCGAAAACTGCTCGGTTTAAGAACTTTTCTTAGAGATTAATTGGCATTAATCTCCTTCACCAACAAATTACTCGAGACTTTCATTTATTTGAATAAATTTCAGTCAATACTAAATTCAAACCTAAAAAATAATGTAAATATAGAATCACAAAATCCAAATAATGAAGGCTACTTTTGAATGGTTAATTTATTGAATAAACAATATAAATTCTGTAACATGAAAAATTTCAAGTGACGTACCACCTTGAACATTATTTATTTCTACCAAAAATATTAATCGAATCAAAATTGGGATTTGAGTCAAATACACACTAAAACTAATAGCTTTCTGTTTTATAGGGGGATCAGCAAACTCCTCGACTTAAGAGGGAGATTAGTGGGTGCTTTTCGTCAAAATATCAGAGGGGTGGTTAGAAGGTGATAAATTGGTGGCATTTCTTCTTAAATGATGGTTGTACATTTTTTTTTCTTTTTTTTGAGGGGTCAGTCAAGGTGCTTTCCAAATTTTTTAAACTCAGGGTGATTTTGTGCTAATAAAATAAACTCCTTGAGGATCCCTGATTTTATAGCGATTAGACTAAATGAATGACAGCCAGGTCACAATAATAATGGATAAATTTCACTTTTATTTTGAGAGCTCACTATAATGCTTTTGAAAAATCTTTTTTAAGAAACCTGTTCCTAATCATCTCTATTTTCATTTGTATTTTTGATTGCATTATATATTAATAAAAAATTTCACCATAAAATTCTTGATGAAAAATAAATACCACTATTTCAGGGGTAACCAAGGTCCGAAACCTAAGGGTGTATAAGGAAAAATAGTAGATAAAATGGCGGATCTCAGGATGGAGAAAGGGATTTTTTTTAAGATGATGGCTGGAAATACTGCCAGAAGTGGAAAATTTGCCTTATATCTGCCTAAATCCAGGTAAATTAAGCTTAATTTAGTTTAAATTGCCTTAAATTTAATTTAGATACAATAGAATTGGGAAAATGACCGAAAATGGAAAAATAGTGGAAAATTGGGGCCCCTTTTTCTGAGTTTTTCCCTTACAATTTTTCAAACATACTATACCCCCTATAGTTACCCCTGCATTATTTATACTTGATCTTTATGAATTCTGGGAACATAACTGTTATGTTAGATGAATCAGTCTTAATTATTATAGCAGAAAAGGCTGTCCCATAATTTATCATAGTTAGTTTCTTAATTTGTAAATTGAGTATATAATTTTCAATTAATCGACTTGGTAGATTTCTGATAATTAAAAACAAATGATGTCAGTCACATAGTTAGGTGTGTTTCGCCAATTGCTTCAAATTGTGTTGAAAACTTGCCTGGACTCATTGATAAGTTGGGTTTTTAAACTCCTACACTGAAACCTGGATTCTTTAATTTTGTTCAGTTTCTGTGGGCATCAAATGTATAAAAAGATGAATTGTTGAATGATGTGTAGTGGAGGCACACGACAACTGCTAACACGCCTCCGGAACGTGCCTTCAGTTTATCAAACTTTAAATAATTAGTAAATCATTTCCTCACAGAAGGCAACAAAAAATCAAATAATTCAAAGCATTCACTTATTTTTGATTTCTTTGAATATATTCTTAAATAAGAATTTATTGAATGAAAACTAAAATCAATTAATTTGACATTTATTTAATGTTAGACTTAAAAAACAAATTATTGCTTACTATTCAGAGTCATCCAAGTTTTTCATATCGGATATTACCAAGCCATCGAGAAATTACACTAAATTTCTTTCGGTATGTGTTCTTTCACTCCGCCTTCGATTTAGGCCCGTTTTTGCTAGCTTAGTTCTTGCATTCCGATCTCTGGGTTCTTAGCACTAGCATTCCGAGAGTATTGAGTGTGGCTTTTATATCAAATCAATGAACATTAGCCTCACACCAATTCTGCGTATTTTTTCTAATTACTGTTTCTATAAGAAAGAATAAACACCGAGAAATAAGCTAGCACAAACACTAATAAATCAGCCGATGGCAGAAAAGCCCGAAGAAGGGATTGTGTTTCAATCACCAATTTAATCTTCTTCAATTTAATTTAGATAATCAAAGAATTAGATTGAAGAAAGATATAGACAGAAATAATTAGTTTTCGCCCTTGGTTGTATAACAAAACCCAAACTCCAACGCAAAAATAATTTCTAGAAATAAAAAACTTAATTTGAGTTTAGAAAATGGGAATAAACAAGGATTTGTAAATTTAGACTTTGATCTCAAAAAATCTAACCAAACACAGTTTCATTTTACAATCTCTAAATTAGCTTGAGTCATTTAAATAATTATGTGCTACTTTTTTGTGCTTTTGCCTGAATTTAAGTACAATTTTTTAAATATTATACTTTCTAGAAGCAATGCTTGTTGTATAAATCTCAACAAGTCATATTCAACAAATGAGATATTCTTTCAAATAACAAATTCCAGAACTTATCTCTAAATTTCAAACAAATTATAAGTACTAGCTATGTTATCGATTTTTAATGAAAGTACTTTTCACTATTTTCCAGGGGTAGCCAAGGTCCAAGACCTAAGGGAGGGGTATTAGGGGAGGGTAAAATGGAAGATTTTTTCTCAAGCCTTAGGGGGGGGGGTATTTTTCCAAAATGGGGGCCGGAAGTACCACCGAAATCGATTTTGTTCCTTATTCTTGCCTAAATCCAGTTAAATTAAGCTTAATTTAGCTTAAATTGCCTTTAATTCAGTTTAAATTCAGTTTTAACGGTAAAATTACCGAAAATGGCCGACAAAATTGCGGATATTTGAGAAAAATGGCCGCAGCGCTTCGTGCGGCGGCCATTTTTGAGGGGTAAGTCCTTTTCTCTGCGTTTTCCCTTACAACTTTTCACAAACCTTAGGGGGGGGTATTTTGGCAAATTCTCGACCTCAGGGGGGTATACATACTATACCCCCCTTATGGCTACCTCTGATATAATGTCGACTTACAATTACCAAGAACTCAATTTTAATAAACACAATTGTCATTGCAGACAAGAATGAGAAAATTCTTTACTTTATTAAATCATAAAATCTTGAAAAGAAATTTTGATCCCCAAGATATTTTATCTAAAAAACAACCATTTAATTTAGGTTTCAGAATATTTAGTCGGAGTGACTCGCGTTGACAGTAACTGTCACTGTAATTTAAAGATTTGAGTTAAAAATTAATATGAGAATAAATCTTTCATGAAATATGGACAAGCTTCTCCAATTCAAGAGGATTTTTGCCATTGATTGTAAAGATTACTGTCGTTTGGAGACATTTTAAGATTATTATAATAATTTCAAGTTTTCTATTGCAATACTAATTTCCTACAGATAAAGTGAATAAACCTGGTATTTCGTTTAATTTAATTTGGACTATACTAACATCCAGTTTTAATTTAGTTGTTGCTAAATTTCCAAAAATAACATATTCATTTCAAAATAACACGAAGAAATTACCACCATTTTGCCTGTGGGACACGAGCGCTTAAAAATCAGGAATGGTCCTTTTTAAAATTAAATCAATATCAATAGTTTGGTCTTCCATTCTTTTAAAGTGGTAGTTTCTTTATAGATATATAACCAGAGATATCCAAGGTCGAAGAACTGAGGGTATGGTAAAATTACGAAATTTTCTCGAAACCTTGGGGGTATAAGGGGAATGTGTTTTCCCAAGATGTGACTATTTTGTTCCTTATACTTGCCTAAATTCATTTGATCTAGGATAAAGGGCCTAATTTTTGGTAAAAAGTAAAATTTCTAAATGCAATAAGGACTAGAAATGCCATTATTTAAAATGAGCTTATTTCCGATAAATTTAAACCCAAATTAACCTAATTATCATGACATCTAATTAAGTTTGAAAGCTAAAGGTGAGATCCATATTATGCCCCCAATGACCCATAGCTAAAACTATGATTTTCTGAGAGAGAAAGTCATTCTAAACACTGGTCGATTTTTTGGCCGCCATTACGAAAAACGCCATTTTTCCTTTCCTAAGCCCCATAGAGCCAATTTTCAAACCTAGGGGGATATTTCAGAAAATTCTCCCTTGCACATCCCTGACTTTATGTAAGTATTTAAATCTTTAACGGTCTAAAAAACTGATTTTTCTCAAACTAAAATTTTTAATGCAATTTAAGACGTTATTTTGTTAGTTAACGATCTAATTAGGGATGCAAGTGTTGAAAGTTTTACTAAATTTAGGCTAAACTTTCACTAAACTTTCATGAAAGTTTCACCAACATTTTCAAAGTTTCACGTTGAGTGAAAGTTTCGTCAGGTGGCGCCACATCGGTGAAAAATTTGAGTTTTAAATTGAGTCATTTTTCAAGATAATGTTTAACAATTTGTGAAAAATTCCTAAAAAGAGTATTTTTTTCAGAAATATTTTACCAAAATCAGTGTAAACTAATTACATCTCTTCTCACGCGAGAATTTATATTAAGGATAGGAATAGATAAACCAATATTAGAGTTGAGAAATTAGTGGCAGTTTAGATATTTTATAAACCAAAAAAATATTAAGAGCAAGGGTCGCCAAAGAAAGAGCCAAAGTACCTGGCTAGATGGAAAAATTTGAGATTAGTCCCTCTAACCGAAAGTTCACTTTGCCCCAGCCTATGGCCACTAGCGTCTTCCAACTTGGCGACTCCTGATTAAAATTATCGAATTCTGTTCAGATTTTTTAAAATTCTGAATCTTAAATTGATACTAACCCTGAGTTGGATATTGAAATTGAGGATCAATAAGTAATTGTATAATTGTTTAATGTCAATGATTTGAATAATTGAAAATTGAAAATTCACCTTTTCTGAAACTTTCACTGAAACTTCCTTCTCATTTCAAAATTTCACTGAAATTTTCATCCTTAAATCTAATATAAACAAAGATTTGCCTCAATCCCCACTACATTTACATCTTCAAACTAACCTATTCAATCCTATCCTAAATCAACCTAACCTAAACTTTGTGATAATTTGTATTCTAACAAACCAATAGCGTTTTGCATATATTATACAACACACTCCCTGATCATCTTTGTGACATGGGTAGAATTGTAATTTAAAAAGAACTTATTATAATTTATTGAACGGGCAACAAAAAATTGATCTAAACGATAGGAAAAGGTAGGTGATGAGATCAGGTTAATGAGATCTTAGATCAGATCAGTTCAGAACGACAAAACTATATACCAGAGGTGGCCAATTAAAAAATTTTCAGGGGGAGGGGGTATTTTGCCAAAAGTGCGGGTGGGAGGGTAAAATGGCGAACGGAAATAGGCCATTTTCTTCTAAAATAGGCTTATTTTCGGTGTTTTTAAGCCTGAATTAGCCTTATAAACTATAATAAGGGTATTCTGCAAGTTTAAAGGCTTGTGTTTAAAGGCGGGTGGCAAAACGACAAAACTATATACTACATAAATGTAGTAAAAAATTTTAATCCGGATTTTTGAGAAAAAAATTGTATTTTTTGATTTTGTATTTTGATATATTTACACACTTAAACTTAAAATAATATCATGTTAATTTATTATTTTGGTAAAAATCACAAATAATGCCTTATAATTACTAATGCTGCAAGTTATGCAGTAATGCAATAAAAGATTGTTTGAAAGAATTTTCTCCAAGTTATAGTATTTGACTCCAGATTATTGCACATATAAATAGTACATATTTAAAATGAATGTATAAGTCCCTGAATAAGGTTTCCT